>JAHQIW010007036.1:0-28811 GCA_019055375.1 Parelaphostrongylus tenuis | reverse complement strand
AAAGTTCTTCTTCAATGAATGAGATCGGCCTCAAAAGTTGTTGCCGCCTAACATTCAAGTACCAAAAAATCTTTACTATAATGGCTGACGTTTTACACAAGAGACTATCGATGTATGCTTATATAACAGCTTTAAAGCGTCTAACTGAAGTGCGCATTGCATAATATTCCAAAAAATGTTGTACATACATTGCGTTTATTGCTAAATGATGCAGAAATACACTGAGTGCGGTTTATGAGTTGTTCGCAAACTTCGTGTCGTTTTGGTTTTCTAGTACGACTTTTGCAATGAAATTGCACGATTTTGGTATTGTTCAACATAGTATTTCTTTGAGCACATTTTGGTATACAACCTCATTGTGTCTGCTTCAAGACGGAGCTGTCGTGGGAACAAATCCGCTTACTTCTCATGCGCGAATGGCGCGTAAGCAGTAATGTTGGTGAAGCGGCGCACAAGATTAATGGAACATGGGGCGATGAGAAGGGAGGGACGGTTAGGAAGTGGTAAGCGAAGTTCAAAGCCGGACAGAACACTCTGGAAGATCAGTAGAGCCTGAGGCGTCTACAGAACAATTCATTAACTACTAAGGAACGGATTGTTCCAGATCAGTTACACGACTGTTTTAGGGTCTTTCTCTGTGGACAAAACTTCCCTCACAGACACTTAGTAATCATTTGAGAGCTTGAATCTCTGCGATTTCAACAGTATGTCTGGTTTCAAAGGAGCCTTTATACTGAGTTTCAGCAGCGAAGATACAATTGTATCACAGTCCCACTGCCTTATGTGCTTCGCTGTTGCCGGGTCCACAGGATGCCTATTAGCGCTAAAGGATCAGTTGATGGGCACGACTGTTTTAAGGTCTTTCTCGCTGGACATTGCGTTCCTTTTAAACATTTGGTAATCACTTGATTGACTTTTTTCAAGGTTATCAGAGAACATTGTGAAGGCAAAAAGAAGAATACATTTTCCACTCAAAGTTTTTATCATATAGTAGGGTTCTGTATGCGTGAAAAACGAGCCCAATTAGCAAAATCATACGCAAAAACTAGAGGTCTTGACTTCCAAATTAAAAGCGTTAGATGAGTAACGAAAATCCCGTGTCTCTTGCGAGCCCCACATTGCGATCGATGGACTGCCGTTCCTGAAGGGTTAATCTTGCGCGACGCTTCACTAACACTTTCCCCTACACGCCAATCGTTCTGGCTAGCAAGCGGATTTGTTCCTAAGACAGTTCCATCTTGAAGCAAGTATAGACAAGTTGTATACGAAAATGTGAAATTAAACGATACTAAATCATCCAGTTTGACTTACTTCTGGTTAGTAAATTTGGTATTTATTCTTTTACTGTTGAAGCTTATGGAACGATCCAATTCTAGGAAGACGAATGATAATAACAGAAGAATAATAAAGACAATCTCGGATTTGTAACGCACTTGCGACTTTCGAGCATATCGTAAGCTAATGATCTAGGAAACATGATAAACAAACAAATAGATAAGCAACAAACAAAAGCATAGGCGAAATCAACAAAAAGGTGACAATGATGAAATTCTAAAAATCCCACGTACCTCCTCCCACAACAAACAGAGAATCGTCGCGAGTTTCGATCTACGCAATCCACAAAACGGGTACGGAATAGCAAACAAGACCGCAGTGACAGCTGTAAACAGCTACGGACTGACGAAACTTCCTGAACTGAAATATCGATTTGAACATAGCAAATATCGCGCGCAGTCGATCGAGTAGTTATCAGCAGTAGTGCGCGAAAAACACCCAAGTGAAAGACAGGATGTGAAGGAAGAGAGAAAACAGAATGCCAGATGAAGAAGAGAGGATATTAGCAGGACATTTCTGTTATGGCAGATCCACTTTTCTTCCTTAACAACACCTCAGACCTGCCACTTCTATTCATGTGTTCTTCAACTGAAAACGCAAATGGCGCAGTGGTTGGCACGCCCTGTGTCCCATATGTCGGTCAATGGTACGACTTCGCATCCACGACTCATCAAGCTCTGTATCCATGCAGGGTCGTCAAATTGGTACCACAATTATTTGGAAGGATAGCAGCACTGACTCGTCACATCAGTAGGCCACCCCGAGTCATTGTGAAAGCCAGATATGAATTCAGTCATCTCAAACGAAGCTAGAGATTGAGACGAATGCACGACGCATTTCTCAGAGGATTGATCAACGTTAAGAGCTTCACCCTTTGCTTTCTGCTGCTTCTGCGAACTTCGATGGGAGGCGGTTGTGCTACGAAGAGAAAACACACTCCATACCGCACTATTCTCATCTGCTACATCCTTGGCTCGGTTAAACTCAGACATACTTCTCAATTCTTCGTTTGTCTCCATTCTTATAGGTTCTAAACATTTATGCGAACGCGGAAATTATAGTATTAGTAGGTAAAGCAATCACGGAGTGTTGAATGGAGATGAGGAGGAGAAGAGGATGGAAGAGTTGTTTCAGCATCTCCGTGCCTGCAATATAAGCACATCACATCTAAGACTATTCTCTTACTTTATAAATGATATGCGAAGCATGGTGTTTTATTCTCAGTTCTGTAAAATATCAACGTATGCAAGTGCCGCTTCTTCTCATTTCTCGACAAACACCACTCCATAAGAGATGAAAAAGAGATGAAGCTCTCGCCGATGTTCAGTCCTTCACAGATGCATCGTGCATTCGACTTTGTCAAGTATCTTTTGAGATGATTAAATGTATAGCTGCCCTTCACAGTGATTACCTGGTGGCTTACCGATGTATAAAGTCAGCAGTGCTGCTATCCTCCTAGACAAGTATGGCATCAATTTTTCTCGTCAGTGTCTTCTGCTATAAAAATTATCGGGCATCACTCTTCGGCATCTGAAAACAGGCCCCAATAGAAAAACGAAAGCAAGCAGTGCAAAATGCCTTATCAAAGATCGATAAGAAGAAATAGCATTCCACAGTGAACTCACATCAGGATTATCAACATACCTACAACGATACCCTTACAAACCGGCAAAGTGTAAAAGAAAAAAGTGAAGTTGCCACCCAAAATATTTCTCAAGAACACTACACCATATAGCTCTCATTTGAGACACAACCTCCTATAAAACCACACCATAAAATTGATACCAGTAAATTAGCCACATACTGCCCCCAACGTTAGAGCCATAGTGAAGATGACCAACCACGTAATTAGTGTCGTATAAAATAATATCAAAATTAGAATCAGCTGACAAAACCCTTGCTAAACCACCAGCAGTAAATAAAACAAACCCAAAACTCACAACAAATAGATCTAAGCTATGCCAGTCAACTACTGGGGCGCCATAGCCGAATGGACAGTGGTGAGGACTACCGGTGAAGCTAGGTGTTGGTTCAAACCTCTCCCCAGCACTGCCTTTCAGTGAATCGACTAAACGTCTACAAACGCTCTGGCCAGAATACCTCCAAGATCGCACGAAGAGTTATATCGATTAGCATTCTACGACGCTCAGTGAGCACCTGAACTTTCTTTCCATTACTGGTTCTTTTCTCACCAATTCCTTTCATCCGCTTCCAGAGACAATGTAAGATATAATCGAGGAGAATTCCGTTTAACAGCTTCCCCGGAGGTTATATGTAAAACTTTGGGCCTCTGGCGAAATTTGGACTTGCGTTTCACCCTTTCCGGGGCGCATGCCAATCACTGCGCTATCAGGCTCCCGCCCTACTCGCACTCTTTCTGCGATTTAGCGCTCAACATTATTCATGTTGGAAACGATCAAGAGAAAAATCTCACAGATTGTGGCGAGAAACACGAACAAGACGTATGGAACTGTGCTGCATCCTTTCTGACGATAAAAGGAGTCCCGTCTGGTTCGTCATCAGGGAAATATAGATGAAAATGTATGAATCATGAGATTTAATCCAATGGTTGAGCTGAAATGAAGCTCAAGAACATTTCACGCAGTTAGTGCGTCATCAATGACCGTTTGCGTTGTAAAGGCTGGATTATTTTTTATCCACCGTCCACAACCAGTTTTCACAAATTGCAGTAATCCCTGTATTTTCTACAATCGATTTGTTTCCTCCCATTTAACCTCCACAAACATCCTCGAAGACTTCGCATGCTGATTGGACTGCTCTTTAGGATGTCACCTTTTCCTCTGAGAATGTCGTGAAATGCCGGTCGAGAGAAATCTCCTTGCATTTCCGCGACAGTCCACTTAGGGAGTTCATTTGAATGATTCCAAGAGAACATTGGAGAGAGGATTAAATCAGCGCTTTGCTTCTCGACACACTGCATCACAAACCACTGCGCTACCCCACTCCCGTGGTCACATTAAATGTATAAGTAAAACTAACAGACGATTACTACTGCTCAGATTGCCCAAGCTGCTTATCCACAGCATACACCATACTTATCAGTCTTCCAGCTATGAAATTACTCGTTTTATAGTCAACTAGAAGCTTAGAAAGCACCTACAAATCAGAGCACTGCTTTGAACTCACTCCAGAAATTCGCCACTTCCAAGGCTTAAAGTTCTTTGTTGACGAACTGCACAGATAATCCGATCTTTTTCATCGAGATTAACAACGCTGCATCCTAACTAGATCAAGAGGATAAAAGCCCACTTAGTTGACCAATAGTGCTTGGAGAATGCGTCCTGCATTCATCATCATCCAGCATCATTTGAGGCGACTTAATGCTTACCTGGCCTCGACAATAATTTGCGGCGAATTACCGATGTACCAATCCAATGCTGTTATGCTTCCAAACAAGTATGGTACCAAATCGCTGACTCTGGAGTGGAAGGTTAGATGGACCTTGGGCTGGAGATCGCACCATGGACATTGATCCGATCAACCACATGCTGTTGCGGAGCTTCTCTAACCACTGGACCACACGCTCTCTTTTATCCCATTTAGATTATATAAATTAGAAATCGCCCATCAAAAACCTCTGGTCATCAATGAAGTACTTCTCATACATATTAAGGTATTCAGTTGAATTGATATACATCTAGTTTTGCAAACTTTCGCATCAACATCTACAAATTATTTACTGTCCAACAACACATCAACAAGAGGAAAAAGTTGTCGAGAACTTATCTAAGAATACACAAAATAAACGGTGATACAAATCGGTTAACTAGGAGGCCCTACATTAGCACAGGAATTCATTCCTATGGATTAGTCAAGTAAAGTAGAACGAGCTTCCAATAAAGAAAACAACTTTTACTAATGAATGATTCATGACAGTGGTTCTTCAACTCTTTAAGGACAACGGCAGTCATTTTGATCTCACGACTAATGGTCTTTTTTCGGTAGAGACAGCTTTTTTATCTAAAATCTTAGTAGTCATTCGCAAACTCAAATCCAGATGATTTTGAGAGGTCCCCAGTTTTCGAAAAACCCTTCTTATTGTCTGGTAACAACGGGAATAAAATTACGTTTCACACTCAACTTCTCTCCGCTTAGCTAGAATCTTTGATGACTTTTCATCAGATCATACCGATACTCAGTCGACAGCACAAACCTAACGAATTTCAAAGTTGAACCTGGCTTTTAAAAATCTCTTCACGATGCGCTGTGAGTGTAAAAAGAAAATAACCTCACCCGGAGTTTTTACAGCATGTGCACGAAAAATACATGAAGATGTAGAGAAAATTACGGTATATTAGAGTAGTTCAAAAAGGTGTTTTTCACGTAACAAAGAAAAAAAGAACACTTATTAAACGAAGAAAACTGGGCGCCGCTTGAGAAAACTGATTATGCTGTCGTCCGCTAAGGGTTATTGGATACAACACGGATTAAATGACTTAAAAATCGAAATAATTGTCATCTTCTTCAGCATAATTTTGCTGATTTCGGATCTGAAGTTGGTTTTTATACATCGCAGCAGCCTCAGACAATGTCGTCGCATCTTCTCCATTCTTGTCATCCCTTCAAGTCAACTATACAGAAAGACGGTGAACAATTATAATACGGATTATTTGCCACCTTATTCCCAGAAAACGAGGAAATCTCAACTATATTCCTTTATCGCTATCAACCAAGCCCTTTGCAGCAAGATGTCGAGGCGATATAGACAAGTCCACACATTTGACCTAAATCTTGAAAAGATGGTAAGGAAGTTCTTCAAAGAAAAATCACGATATTACCTCGAAAACAACTCGAAAATCAAACCACACATGAGCTCTCACCGATTCGTCAAAAGCGTAGTATGGTCGAGCCTAAAATACAGATGAAAAAGCGATATCAAGTTCAGTTAACCCACTTGGGACAGCGTGTACTTCGAAGTATCACAATTGTCCACATAAGTTTTTTTTTCGCCGAACAAAATTATTTCAGTAAGCTCTCATTATTCAATTGACAGCCTGAGGAGCGTCAACCTCAATACTGTATTTGCTCTCTGAAAATGCATTTCTAGTGCGCTGAAGCAGCAAAAAAAGGTTATGTTTCACACTCGGTACTGCTTTGTTCGCTCGGTTAGGGTGTGGATGGTCTTTTATCAAGGATCGACTAGCTATTTGAAAGCATCTTGTTGATATTGAAACTCAGTTTGATTTTTTAAAAAAGTCCTCATTGAAGCGCTGTATTATTAAAAAAAAAAGATTACGTTGTACACTCTTGGTAATCAACCCTTTGCCTGAACTATATATCGGGTATTTCGTATTTTATTCGCCAGCACGAATTGGAACAAGAGAATACTACCTTTAAAGATGTAAAAAAGTTTCTTCTTCGACCCAATGCAGAACATTTGAGAATTCCTTTGAAACGGAGAAAAAATAACTAATTAACGAATTTCGACGTCTATCAAGTCGCACTACGCGCATTTCCTGAAAGCTAAGATGTTTTTTTTTTCAAAATTTTTCTCCTTTTCAAGAGGATTCCTTTCTTAATATCCTGATATATCAAGTCTTTTTTTTAGCCGGCCACGGTTTCTGTGCGCACATCTCTGAGTGCGTATTGTAACATTCTTTTCGCTGTATGTGAATCACTGTGAAAACCAAACGGTTTCAGAGTCGCGGTTCCTAATTACCGAATTACAATTAGAACTCTGGTGAAACCCCTCCGCAAACCGCACCTAAGCACAAAATGCTCGCTGAAGGTGAGAAATGATTAAATTTTCGTTGCTCCAGAGCGTTAGAAAGGGACCATCGAAATCCAAATGCGGTGATGGAAACGGCTAGATTTATGACGAAGAATGTTACAAAAAGTCACAAGAAAAGGCGAAAAGGGCTCGTCTCCGAATAGCTTCGACAAGCAACTAGGATAAAAGCGCTCATAGTTTGGTTCGCTTACCCTGTCGATTTCGAAGCGACGCAGCAGATCATGATGCGACTATAGGTCTTCATCGCTAAACCCAGTTCCAACCTATAAAGAGAAGAAGCTTAAAAGATCTTATACAGATATACATATACATGGATATACAGGTATAGTATTATAACACTGTAATAAAAGCTTATTATAGAAAATTCGGTTTCTTTATGTTATCCGGGGGATAGATGAAAAAACTACCCCAATAGCTGGAAAACTTTTTATGAATGTCAACAAACATTCGAAAGCATAAATCTCTGGCTGCTCCGCTTTGCTCTTTTTTGGAGAAAGAACCCTTTCATAATGGCGTGGCAGAAAGAAAACATTTGTGTCTCACACGTCCATATTTTCTGCGAGAGAGAGCTCTTCTTTCAGACAATTAGCAATGATTCGATAGCGTAAATTCCGACATTTCTAGCGCTGTGCTTATTTGATCAAAATGCCGTTTCACTGCAGTGTGCCAATGAAAACAAGATAGAGTTTCACTTACGTGGCGCATCTGCTTGTCGAAGTTTGTGTATAAGGCTTGTATGCGCTAGATGTGGCTCGATACGGTGTCCCGCGATCGACTGCGCTAGCACGTCACACATCTCGCGCAATTTTTCTTAAATAAATTGAAATTTTTTTCCGCTTCGGAAGTAATTACAGATTGCCAGTGTGAGTGCGGTACAAAAGAATTTCCTCCGCATGTTCATGTTCTTGTCGTACCTCCATCAGTGTGGTATTAAAATGGCGCTACCACAGTGAAACGATATTACTGAATGTCATATCGTTATAAAAGAATCTTTTTAGAAAGGAACACGTAGTGCAGCAGCTTGAAACTCAAGCTGTTGAACGATAACTAACACTCTTATGGAAAGTTTGTCAGTCATAAGGGCTCTTTTCTCCAACTGTCCCAGGCTACCATACTTGAACCTAAAACTACTTGGTTGTCTCTGATTAGAAGGAACAAATGAAACACATAGGAGTGTTAGTAACCATTCGAAGGCTGAGACTTCAGGCTATGGCCCCACAACGCTGGTTTTCGGAAAAGCTTTTTGTTGACGTTGCTACAGGAGAAGATTTCTTGCGTTGCAGACGTACATATTTCTCGCCGTACAGAACTCTTTGTTTGGACTATCCGTGATCATTCAATAGCGCAATCGTTTCTGATTCCAAAGCTGTGCATATATTCTAAAAAGAGCGTTACTCTGGAAAGCAGAAGAGAAATTGAGACTGATTCAAATGCGCGAGCAAGGTGGTCTCCGGCTATTCACCGGCCGCTGGATGAGGCAGCAAGAGAGTTGTGCATTCATCGATCGATTCTTGACCGATCTCATGTTAATACGAATCTTTTTTATTCAATTTGGAATTGTGCTTTGACAGGGAAACTCCAGATATGGCGTATGACGGTGCTGCAAAAAGACTTTGAATACTTTTATTTTATCATGAATACTGATAAATCAATAATTATTACTATCACTTTCATGAAATTCAAAGTCAGAACGTCCTAATTGCTTCAGACTGTGACTCGAAGACATCCAGATACTATGAGATTTTCTCTAGACGCCCATAAGCTCGAAAATCGATCGATAATTGGGGAGCCCCTTAGCTGCCTCAACCATGAGGCAGAAGGCATGAAAATCATTCTCACTTTAACTGCTGCGTTTCAGAGAAACAATCTTTTTAGGATACAAGCACAGCATTGGATTCAGAAACGATTATGCTATCGAATTAATACTAATGGTCGAAATAAGGAGCTCTGTTTGGCGAGAAATATACGCATCTGAGGCACAGCTTCGTGTGAATTCAAGAGCGTTATAAAAGTGTTCCTTGAAAAACCAGTGACGGCGGGCTGTAGACTGAAGTTGCCGCTTTAGAATGATTACCACCACTTCTACGAAAACATATTCGTCAGCGGATAAGGAAAAATTTCTCAAGTGTTCCGTTAGAATAAGGTAGAACCAACTATGGAATGAAAGTCCAGTTTCTCATATATTTATATAAAAAGAAGAATTTAGCAGAGCCTGGAAAAGCAACTGTATTTCACAAATACTACCTTGTCGATGATATCTGGCTTCTCAGACGTGTTGCTCTCTTGATTAGGACCACAAACGTGAATAAAACATTTGACTCTTCCATGTGAATCTGTAAAACGGAATGGAACGATATAAATATAATTCAGATACTGCTAATCAAAGAAAAACTATGATCACCACACATGCCCTCGTTTTCCACCATATTTCAATTCACATGCGAATTGAGAACCCCTGAATCTTCGCATGATCTCATTAATTCCCTTAGTTGGATGCGCTATCATGGGCCTCAGTGGAGCATCTACAAAGGAAAAGACCATGCAATACGAAGACGCTATGAGACTGGGACCAAACCTGGTGTGATATTGCAGTGATCGCTTATACTTTCGATGTCTTCTGAGAGTGCAACACCAAATAACTTCTCGTCGCTAGGACAAACAGCGAAATTAGGAACAATTACTAATATGTATATAAATAGAAGAACATATGGCGAAGTGGTTAGGGGTGATCTGCGTCGCGCACAAGGTCCACGGTTCATAGTCGCGCTCATGACTTACCAAGCTATCGATCCATCGGCGCCGGTGAATTGATCCCAGACCAGTCCCGGACTTGTCTGATAAAATAAGCAGCAGTAAGCCGATAATGGCGGCAGACCACCGCCAGTCATTGTAAGAAGCCAAATATGCATTCGACCACCTCAAACAAAGTTAAAAATTTAAGACAACTGCATAGCGCATCTCAAAGAGATTAATCAACGCCGATAAATTTACCCTTTATATATACATGCATATATATACATATATATATATATATATATATATACTATACATGTATATACATACATATGTACAAATGCACAAACAATGCTGGCGCTGCTCAGGGATAGCAGTTCGTAGTCTATTCATTGGTTAACTATTCACCATGGATACTTCCTCTAGGAGTTAAAGGATGAGCCGACTGGTTACTGAACAAGCTAACAAGAAGCAAGGTGCTAGTTCAAACCGCTTGACTTAGACTTACTTGCAACCAATCAGCGTACGTCTTATGGATCGTCTTAGCTCCGTTTCTCCAAGAGTGCAAGGAGATGTGCCCGACCAGCACAGTGCGTCAAGGATGAAGAGGACAAAGACCTTTATGGGAGGGCGCATGCGAGGAAAGAAATTGAATGCTAAGATGTGATCCGCACAGTAAGATGTAATCTCTCTAAACTTTATTTACAATTACAGGTTGGCCGAAATGACACTCGTATTGTGCACTTTATGCCTCACGTTCAAATATGAGGTTGTTCCATAATTTTGGCACTTACTTAATCAACACTAGTTTTATTAAGTGGAAGCAATTGAAATGTATAGTTTTCAGAGCGTTCAGTTTCGTTTGTTCATGTGAACATTTTGGTACACAAGTTGCCCATATATGCTTTGAAACGAAGATGTCTTGAGAACAAATTCGCTTGCAACTCATGCACGAATGGCGAGGAATAGAGAATGCTAGTGAAGCAGCAGGCAATAATAATGGCCACAGGGGCTAGTTAAAGGACGGCTATGCGAAGTGCAAAACCGGTGAGAAGAGTCTGGAGTACCAGTTGCGCTTGGGTCGTTCTTAGTAATCTCCTTTGATCTTGCCCTCCGTTTCACTGTCATTCTTCCCTACGAGCAATATGTGCATGAGTAGTAAAAAAATTTTTTCCAAGACAGCTCTTTCAAAGCAAGCATGGGCCAGTTGTAAGTCAAATTGTTCGCAAGGTGATGCGCAAATAAACGATACCAAAATAGAGCAATTTCAGTAATCTCTTCTCATTACATTTGACGTTTATTGCTCTAGTGCCAAAACTTATGGAGGGACCTAATATAATGTCACGAGAGCGAAACGCGGGCAACCGGGGCCCTTCCCAAACGCACGGCTTACCAAAGACTTTAAAAACAAGAATTTCAGTAAACGAAAGCTAAGCACAGCGGTCATTCGTCTTTGGAGGTCATTACAAAGGTGAAAACGTCAGATGATTTGGAAAAACGTGGACTGGTTGAACACCATGGAAATCAGCGATGTTCGAAGAGTGATCGGAGAGAGACAGAACTTCCTAAACAGTTCCAAAAGTCAAAGATGTACCAAAGGGATGACTAGGTTGAGTGATAGGTGGCCAACGGAACCATTCTCGAGGATTTCATGAATCTTAAGGAACGACAAGATGTCTCAAAAATGCAACGGTCACGATCGACAGCGACTGAGATAATCTGTTCTGCGTTTACGTTTGAACGCTGGAAAACCAACACTGCAAAACCTCATACGACGGGGATACAAAACAATGCTTTTATGAAGAAAGACATGACAACTGGTCCTCATTTCGAATAGCAAGAGGAGCTTGTGCGAGGTCGAAGCTAGAAAAGCTCTCGAAATTTACCAATCTCAGAGAGATGCGCCATGCATTCATCTCCGTCTAGAATCATTTGAGGTGACTGAGCGAATCTGGCTCTTACAGTGATATCCGGTGGCCTATCGACGTATAAAGCTAGTGCTGCCATCCTCCTAAACAAGTGTACTTACCAATATGCCAACCTTGCAATGATGGGAAGCTTAGTATGCCATGAAGACTTGGTCTGACCATCGACCACGTGGACTTAACCCTCCTGGTCTAGACGGTGTCCTCCATCTCCTCTCCATATCTAACCCCCAGCGTGCCACTGCTATTTGCACCAGCGCGTGATTATTAGTCGGATTAGTGTGTCATTGTCAGACGCAACAGCCTGCCAATTTTGATACAGCATGCTTGGATTTGGAAATGCAGAAGTGGTTGAGCAGGTTGACCGGAGTGCCAGTCAGAGATGCGGAGGACACAGGTGAACAGTTTTGAACGCGTTAACAAGTAAACAGTATACAAAAAGATTTGCGTCTAATCCCAACAAAAAAGCTTTAGTTGATATCCGAATGCAACGCAAAGGGATCGTTGATTCTGACCAGACCGTTGCACCACTATCCCTAAATATTGTAGTTGATGGATCAAGAAAAATTCCGTGATTATGAGAACAAGGCTCTTTTCGTTTATTCTTTAGACTTTAGTAGCAATTCGATAGTTAAAATTTCGGTAATTTCAAAACTGTACTTAGCGTCAGAGAAGTTCTTCTCACTGAGCTGTAGTAGCAAAATAAATCCACGTTCGTGCCCATTACCGCGCATAATTCAGTTATTCAGAAGAAAAGTCAAGGGATTTTGTGTTAGCATTATACAGCAGACTTTCTTCTACCGCTCCATAGGCTCAGACTTTCTTAAAATCTTGGAAAAAAACTTAAAACTATCTTAAAATCGATAGTGACCCTAAGCCTAGGATTGGTAATAGTATTCTTTTTTTCGATTCTCCAGCTCTCTATGTAGATCTTTTCAAAATCAGACAGCTTCGGAATAATGAAAGTTTACGCTATAAGAAAGAGCTAAAAGTGTGCTAACCCTAACAGGACCACTCTCTGCGTGCCTAACCATCCCCTCCCTCCCTCACTTCCAGCGTGTTGCGTCCAACAATGAAGTGTCTGTTGATGGCACGTTGCTAGATGACATTGTTACTCGCCACACTTTTCACTGTTGGATGCCGCTGTTAAACGCAACACACTGGAGTTAGTCATGCAAAGGGCTGCGTCCATGGTCCCGCAAGGGTTAAAAGACCATTCAAGAGCCCTAGCATGAGCATCGAGTGTAAACTTGGTCTCAATCTCGCTGCGATAGCGCACTCAAAATTCATTAAAAACATTATTCAAATTCAAGGACAAAAAGGATAAAGGATAAAGCTCTCGGCGCTCATTAAGCCCTGAGGGACTCGCCATGCATTCGTCTTCAGTTCTTAATTTCGTGTGAAGTGATTAAATGCATATCCAGACTTATGCTTGATAAAGATGAAAAAACAGAAAACTGGGAACAGCACGTGAGACAATGCCATCGGGATATTCAGATCTCACGGAAATGTGACAAGTATGGGAAAACAAAGAAGATAAAATCGAACCTAGATCTCTTTTCTTCTGCAGATCATCGCTGATTTTCTTGACTGTTTCATCCGTCGCGTCAGCGACTGCTTAAACAGCTGAGATGTGACACTATATCTGTTATACATAAATATTAAACAACCTTAATGATTGCATGCCCAGCATTTCCAAACTCCACACCTTTATACGTCGATCACTTTTGCGAAGAAATCGGCCAGCACTTCAACAGTCATAAGCTGAAGACTTGGTAATAAAATGTTCTATATGGATTAATTCCACAAAAACGATAGAATTCAAAAGAGCAAAAAATAAGAGAAAATCACTCCACCATTTAGTCTCATTCTCGATTTTCGTAAGCGTTTCAGCCAAAATGAGATAGAGCACCCTAAATAAGCGGTATGTAGAGAATATTAAGAGGTGCAAGTCTTTGATTATGTTTTTCAATCTATTGGGAACAAGGCTCTTCCCCATTTATTCAGGGCTTCGGTAGTGAATCGACAGCTTAACTTTTTGGGGAATGGGGACCTACGGCATCTGCATCTCCGACTGGCAACTCTGGACGGTTTGCTCCGCGTCGCCTGCATCTCTAACCACCGGCATGCTGCGTCTAACGCTAACAGCTGCACGTCCACACCCTAACAAAAGCATGTTCGGAGTTAGAGATGGAGAGGGAGGTGGGAGCAGACCGTCCAGAGTTGGCAGTTAGACATGCAAAGTTGTGGGCCAACGGTCCCGAAAGGCTCAGATCTCATCATTTTCAACGCAAAGTTTTAATTCTTTCTATTGCATTGTGTCAATGGAAATTAAATTGAGTTCCACACTCAACACGTCTCGGCGCATTTTTCACTCCACAGAACTACTCCCTTAGACTATCAATGATAGTAAATTTCAGTACTTTGCTTGTTTTCTAAGAAGGATTTCTTAGAGCACTGTAGCAGCGAAAATAAGATCACATCTCATACTCAAAGCAAATTTTTCGCTCTGCTCGCATAGGGAGGTTATGGATGCGCCTTCAGCGTAATTTTAGTAGCTGTTTTAAACCACAAATTTATGTATGTCAAAAGCAAAGTTTGATTTTTTGCAAAAATCTTCATAAATGCAGGAACAGCGAAAAAAACTACTTTTTTGGGTCTACTAGCGGATTTATGTAGCAGTACCAATTGGAAATAAAAGCTTGGAGTAACAGACCACTTAAAAAAGTCTCACCTACGACTCTAGCATAGAAAATCCATAAATCTTTATGAAACACATAAAAAATTTCCAAAAACTAACGAAAATGCGCCTTCTCGAGACAGCTATTAGACCGCCGCGCGCAGCGCGATTTAAGGGACGCGCGATAATGAGTACAGATGGTGAAATTCATTTTTATTTCCGCTGCTACAACGCCCAAAGAAACGCCATTCTGAAGATAAAGCGCGATTTTGTAATGGCCTGTATTTAAGTTATCGAATGAGCTCTATAAATCCGGAAAATACGAAAAAACGTTGTGTCGTGAACGAATTGAAAAATCAGTGGAGATTCTATACCGAATATTAGCGAGTCCATCCATTCTGATCAAAAAAATACTTGAACTGAAAAAGGAGTAATCCTACACAAAAGCAACAGCTACTAACAACACACCTCGCATTCATTGACCACTCCACTTCTTCCAGATTTTCGTAAGCCGACGACGTTCACAACCGATGAAGCTTCAGGGAAACTAGCCGGGCAAAAAACCAGCAACTTTGTGAAGATGAGGAGATTCGAAATATACTGAAAATAAAGGAAATATAGTGAGTATTAGAGTGTTTCATAGGCTTTGGCACTAGAGCAATAAACACCAAATTCATCAACTAGGAGTGATTAAAATCGCATGATTTTGGTATCTGCTGATTGCCCATTTTCTGGCGCATTCTTCTCGCGAACATTTCGGTATACAACTTTCCCATTATTGCTCTAAGATGTAGCTGTCTTCAGAACAAATTCGCTTGCTTTCCCATGCATGAATAGCGCGTAAGGGAAAATGTTCGTGAAGCGGCGCACAAAGTTGATGCAGTTTGCGGCGACGACACGGTTGCAGAAACGACGGCTAGGAGGTGGTTCGCGAAGTTCAAAACTGGAGGAAACAGCCTCGTGGATCACTGATGCTCAGGCCGCCCACAAGAAGCTCCATTAACCCTTGAGAGGCGCCGTGCACCGGCTGAGGTACACGAGTGTTTGAGGATTTTTGTTGTTGTGTAGAGCTTCCTCTTAGGGACTTGGTAATCACTTGGAAGCTTAGATCTCTGGAATTCCATCAACATGCCTGGTTTTTAAAAGTGCCATTTTATCAGGTTGTAGCAGCGAAAATAAAATTGTGTTTAGCACTCAGACTGCTTTGTTTGCTCGCTCGGGGCTTGTGTATGGCTCCTCGCCATACTCTTGCGAGTCATTCGATAACCCAAATCTCGTAGAATTTGATGCTCCAATTTTTTGCGGGGTTATCATAGAACGCTGTAAGATCGAAAAGAAAATTACGTGTTTGCAATGCATTTGCAACTTTCCGCATTTTTTGAGATAATATTATAAGAATCATGATCAGTAAACAAACAAATAAACATTAAACACAACAATAAACAAAGTAAAAAACTTAACAATGATAAAATTCCAAGAATTAAACGTACCTTCTCCCATAACAAACGAAAGTGAGGAGAAACGACGTGGGTTTCGATCTACACGATCGATAAAACGGGTACGGAATACCAGGTGAGACGGCAGTTAGCCGAGTGTCGGTTATTTTCTCGATTCAAAATGGCATATTTCGCGCGTCCTCGATCGAGCACATTATCCACAACAGAGCACGAAAAATAACGCTGAAAATACCTAATCAATTAATCACCTAAATTACTTAACTGCATCGCAGACCTGACACCTTTGTTTATGTGTTCTTCCACTGGAGAGCGCAACTGGCGCAGTGGTTAGGGGTGCTTGCATTGCTCATGTGGTCCATAGCACTATTTCGCCTCCAGGATCACCAAGCTTTCCAACCGTTCGGTGTCGGTAAATTGGTACGGCAGTTGTCTGGAAGGATAGCAGCACTCACTTGTTACATCGATAGGTCACCTCAAGTCTTTGTGAATGCCAGATATTCATTCAATCATCTCAAACGAAGCTAGATACTGAAGACGAATGCATGTCGCTTTTCTCAGGGATTGATCAACGACGAGAGCTTCAGCCTTTTCCTTTCTACTGCCTCCATGAACTTCGATGGGTGACGGTATCGATAAAAATACAAGTCTACGCCACGTTGCCCTACTCTTATCAGTTACTTTCTTGGTTCGGTTATACTCACTCATTTCACTCCGTTCTTTGTTTGTCTCTAATCGTACAGGTTCTAAACAGTGATCAGAACGGGAGTGATTACTACTAATATGTAAAGAAAGGCAGCCTAGATAGCTGAGATTTGACACTATATCGATTATTCAGAAAGATTAAATAACCTTAATGATTGTATGCTCATCTATTCCAAGCTCCACACCTTCATAAGCAGGTCCTAAGCGATTCACACATAAGCAAACACAGTTGAGTAAGTCATCGGGTAAATACTCGATCATTTTTGCGATGAAATCGGCAAGCACCTCAACAATTTTGAGCCTGAAAACTTGCTATTAAATGTTCTATGTGGATAAATCCACATGAAAACGATAGAAGTGAAAAAAGCAGAATAAGACAAAACATCTTTACAGTTTAGTCTCATTTACAATTACCGCAAGCGTTTTAGTCAACTTGAGACAGGGGACCGTAAATAAGCGGTTTTGAGAGAATGTTGGGAGAGGGAGATCCTTTAATCATTTATGATTTACCCCCGTGGGAACAACTGCTTCCGCATCTCCTCCAAACATTGGTAGTCATTCTACAGCTTAATCCTTTGACGACCATGAATCCATGGCCTCTGCTCTCCGACTGGAAAATCCAAACGGTCGTCCACCCGCTCTCCATCTCTGACCCCCAACATGCTGAGTCTAACAGAGGCACGTTGTCGCGTATAACAGTAGCACGCTAGGAGTTAAAGATGAAGAGGAGGTGGGGCAGACCGTCCAAAGTTACCAGTTAGAACAGCAAAGGCGTAAGCCCACGGTTCCGAAAGGCTCAAATCTCGTTATTCGAACCCATGAAAATTCAAACCTTTTTATTGGATCTTAAAAGCGAAAATAAAATTGAGCTCCACTCTCGGCGCGTTTCGGCGCATTTTTCGCTAGTCAGAGCTCTAAAAAGGCTTTCTTAGAGAACTGCACCAGCGAAAATAAGATCATATCTCGTACTCGGTGTACACTTTTTGCTCTGCACGAATAGGAAGGCAATGGATCTTCTTTCAACAGGGTATCAGCGTTGTTTTACATCAGAAATTCATGTAAGTCTGAAATTAAGTTTTATAAGGATATGCATATTTTGAGCCATAGGTCTAGTGCTATATAGGCGCCTATTTCGTCCTACTGGGACTCATCAGTAGCACCCTCCCTCGGTTCCGTCGATCCCTTGAGGTGAAACAATCCTCCAAAGGAACCGACGCCGAGGAATAGGAATATGCAAAAAAAGGAATATGCATATCCTTATCAGATTAAATCATTTTGAGCGGGTCTGTAAAAAAAGCAGTCGATAGCAGAAGTATAGTTCATTTTAAAAGCCGTAAGCTCGACTGCCGGTCACCACAAAGTCAGGTAATAACATCATCCTACTTTGGGTGCTTAATTTTACTCGGCGTCGGTTCCTTTGGAGGATTGTTTCACCTCAAGGGATCGACGGAACCGAGGGAGGGTGCTACTGATGAGTCCCAATAGGACGAAATAGGCGCCTATATAGCACTAGACCTATGGCTCAAAATATGCATATCCTTATCAGATTAAATCATTTTGAGCGGGTCTGTAAAAAAAGCAGTCGATAGCAGAAGTAAAATTAAGTTTTATTTTTGCAAAAATCTTCATAAAGTGCAGGAACAGCGAAGAAAAACTACGTTTTTAGGTGTAGTAGCGGATTTATTTAGCAATATTGGATGGAAATAAAAGCTTAGAGTAAAAGACCACTTGAACAAAGTCTCATCTACGGCTCTAGCATAGAAAATCCATAAATCTCTATGAAACACGTTAAAAAATTTACAAAAAGCTAACAAAAAGATGTTTTTTTGAGACAACAATTAGACCGCGGAGCGCACCGAGATTCAAGGAACGCGAAATAATGAGTACCGAGTGTGAGATTTAATTTTACTTCAGCTACGTCAAGGCCCTGAGAAAGCCATTCTGAAAACGAACTGCAGTGCTGATATCGCCGAGACTTAAGCTGTCGAATGACTACCTGAGATCTGAAAAGAAGGAGAAAATTTCTGTACTGTAACAGTCGAAATATTTTTGCAGATTGTTCACCGAGTATCAGAAAGCCCAAAAATCTCAGTGCAATGAAAAAACGAAGCATCTAAATCAAAAACAAGTATTTCTACATAGAACCAATAGCCACGTAAAACCGACCTCGTATTCATCGGCCACTCTACTTCTTCCATGTTTTCTTCAGGCGACGACATCCACACCCGATGAAGCTTCAGGGAGATTAACCGAGAAAAGAAAAACGAACGACTCTGAGAAGATACAGATTTCCGAAACAAACTGAAAATGATAGGGATATAGTGAATATTAGAGCATTCCTTATGTTTTGGCACTAGAACAATAAACATCAATTTTATTAACCAGAAATGATTGAATTTGCACGATTTTTACATCGTTCAACTGCGCATTTAGTTGCGAACATTTTGGTATACAACTTGCCTAAACTTACTTCAAAATGGAGCCGCCTTGGGGAGGAAATTCGCTTGCTACTCATGCACGAATGGCGCGTAAGAGAAAATGCTACTGAAGCGACGCACAAGAATAATGATGCTGATGACGGCGATGACATGATTGCAAAAAAAGCATGACTAGAAAGAAGTTTGCGAAGTTCAGAGTTAGAGAGAACAGCCTGAAGAATATGTCCCATTCGGGTCGTCCATAGAAAAATCCACCGACTCCTAGAGGAAGACGTGTTTCAGATCAGATACACGGCCGTTTGAACTGGACGACACATTCTTTTGCACACTTGATAATCAGTTAAAAGTCAAAAATTTCAAAAGTATTTTTGGTTTTCGAAAGAGCCTTTTTATTAGGAGGCACCAACGGAACAAGGATTATATTTCATACTCACAGTGCTTTATTTGTTCGGTTGGGGTTTGCATATGACTCTTTACCGATCTCCTACTAGTCATTCGATAGCCCAAATCTCGTGGATTTTGATGCTTCAATTGATTTTTTGAAGGGTTATCACATAACGCTGCAAAAGCGAAAAGAAGGTGATGTTCCTCGCCAAAGGTTTCTAGCATAGAGTGAAGTTATATATGCACGAAAACCTTTCGATTTAGGGAGAATCATAAAGGAACATGGCAACACAAGAAAACCTCGGATTTTGTCTTCCCAGTGGAGGGAAAACCCTGTCTGAATGAAGAAAATCGCGCGCCTCTTGCGAGCTGTACTGTGCGATCGATTGATCAAGTGCCGTCCCCAAAAGGCTTAGTCTTACGCGTCGCTTCACTAGCATTTTCCCCTACGCGTTCGTGAATGAGTAGCAAGCGAATTTAGTCCCACTACACCTCCATCTCAAAGCAAATATAAGCAAGTTGTATACCAAAATTCTCATGAAAAAATGCGCAGTTTAGGATACAAAAATCATCCATTCTAAACACTTCTGGTTAGTAAATTTCTTGTATCAACGCTTTTAGAACGATCTAATTTTCAGAAGACGATTATCAATAACATGAAAATAGTAATAATAATCTCGAATCTGGAAAGCATTCGCAACTTTTGAGCATATTTTAGAATAATGCTGAAACACAATAATAAAAAAAAGTAAACAGGGCCTTATTAACGGCAAAATTCCAAGATTTCAACACACCTCCTCCCACAACAAACGTAAGCGAGGAGAATCGTTGTGAGTTCAGTCCGAGACGATTGATAAAACGGGTACGGAAAACCAGACAAGGCGGCAGTCACAGCCCACTCTCAATCACACTCTCGATTCAAACGCGGCGAATTTCGCGCGCCTTCGATGGAGCACGTTATACGCAATAGAGCACGAAAAACATCGCAACGAAAAACAGGATCTGAAATAAGAGAGAAAATAGAATACAACATAAAGAAGTGGTAAAGAAAAACAACAGAGTTTTCTTTGCCATCTCAGACTCAGTTTTCTTACTTAACTGCATCCCAGACCTGCCACCTCTATTCATGTGTTCTCGTACTTAAAAGCATAAATGGCGTAGTGGTAAGAGGTGCTCTGTGTCGCATATGTGGTCGCTGGTACGATTTCGCGCCAAGGCTCACCAAGCCTTCCACCCCTCCGTGGTAGGTAGAGTGGTACCGCAGTTGTCTGCGAGGATAATAGCACCGATATGTCACATCGGTATGGTACCGCCAGTCATTATGAATACCAGATATGCCTTCAAATAATCTAAGACGAAGCTAGAGATCGAAGACGAATGCATGACATATACCTCAGGGACCGATCAACGTCAAGAGATTCATCCTTTTCTTTTCTACTGCCTCTATAAAGTTCTACATCAAAGAATGAGTGATGGAGGAAATGTTCCTTGGTGGTGTAGTGATAGAACGCGCCAGTGGTATGGGTGAAACGAGGGTTCAACTCCCGCCTGAGGTCGAGTTTTTGCTAACGACTCAATTCCCTTTGGTGTATCTATGAACTTCAAGGAGTGACAATTGTGACAGAAAGACAAATCACACGTCACACCGGAGCATTCTCATTTGTTAATCCTCTCGGTTCAGTTGTACTTGGTTATTTTTCTACATTCTATGTTTGTCTCTAGTCTTATAGGATCTAGATATTGACCTGAACGAGGAATGATAGCATCAGTATCGCAAGAAATTTACACGGGTTGACTGGAGATGAAGAGGAGGAGAACAAGACGAAAGAGTTGTTTCTGCATTTTCATGGCAACAAGAAAAAACACATCACATCAAGGACTTTTTTCTTACTTCATAAATGATATGGGAAGCATGGTGGATGTTGTTTTCTCCCCACTTCAGCACATTTTCATTGTCCGGAAGTGCCGCTTCTTCCCATTTATCGACAAACAACACTCCATACGGGATGAAAAAACGATAGAGCTCCCAGTGATAAATGCACCCTGCAATTCGACTTCGTCAAGTACCGCTTAAGGTGACTGAATGCATACCTGACCTTCACAGTGACCACCTGGTAGCCAACTGATGTATCAAGGTAGGGTTTCTATCTCCAGTCCAACCATCTGTACGTCCAGCCC
The DNA here is from genome assembly GCA_019055375.1 of Parelaphostrongylus tenuis. Taxonomy (NCBI): domain Eukaryota; kingdom Metazoa; phylum Nematoda; class Chromadorea; order Rhabditida; family Metastrongylidae; genus Parelaphostrongylus; species Parelaphostrongylus tenuis. The sequence goes on along the minus strand of JAHQIW010007036.1, from coordinate 7,227 downwards.
TATCGAGAACGGCTAATTTCGGTACGCAGTTTACACGTCGTAAAGCGATCTCAGGATTACTGCTGTGTTCTTGCTGCAAACAGATAGATGCACATGGATTTATACTATGTACGAAAAGATTCCAGTGAACGGTGGAACAGTGCAATGATCACTCATGTGGTCTATGAAGAAGCAAGTTCATAAACATGGCACTGGGATGATCCTCCTGAACACTCCCTTGTGGTCAATCAATGAACGCCCTAGTAACCGCATCAGAACCACTACCTCCAGAATTACAAGGAGATTCGTCGCAGCTAGCATTCTGCGGCACTCACAAGAAAAGAGAAATCCTTAAACAGTAGAAGAAACAACACATGAACTCTTCGAAAGTCTTTCTGAGGAACGACGAGTGCAAGGAAGCGAATCGAATGTGAGAAGCGCTCGGATACCCATAGCGAATTGTGATGACGGATCAAATAAATCAATAAGAAATGATTAACAGTCAAGGCTGCTGAGTGAAATGCAAAATTTTAAACTCAGGTAGATCTGCGCTCTAAGTTTAAGCTCTGTTGAAGCTAAACGATAAAGCTCTCGGCGTTGATCAATCCATGAGCAATGCGCCATGCATTCTTCTTTAATTTCCAACTTCGTTTGAGGTGATTGAATGCTTGTATGGCCTTTACAATGACTTTGCAGTAGCTTCACGCTGAACCAAGTCAGTGCTGCTTATCCTCCCTGGCAAGTCTGAGACTGATACAAACCTACCGATCCGGGAGAGATGGACGGCTTGATAAGCCATGAGCGCGAGATCGAAGCACGGACCTCGTGTGATAAGCAGAGCACCTCTAACTACTACGCCACAGCTCTGATAGTGTTAGCAAAAGCCCCTAATATAAGTCAAAAGCGGGTTCGACTCCCACCAGGAGCCGAAAGCCTCGCATGTCACTCAGTACCATTACACAGACATTTATATCAGCAGAACCCTTTAATAAGTGCGATGGATTAGGCGTTGTACCCCACAACGACAAACACCATCAATCACGTCTTACAGAGAACGATTTCTCAGAAATCGACGAATTCGGCGTGAATTGTCGCTTACAATCCGTTTAAAGAAAAAAAAATTTGGAAATCTCGATGCCTTGAGAGCAAAAAGCACCATTTTCACATTAGAAATTCGAACAGATTGCCAAAATTCGACGCTAACGGGAACCATCAGAACAAAAATTCTTTTCCGTTATCCGATATTTTAGCAGTCGTATGATGTTATAGCTATATAGCCACCTATTATAAATGGTGCGCAAAACTGTGTATTTCGAACGAGATTGAACCCGCATTCCATCTTTTCGTCGGAGCATGACAGCCACTGCACTACCGAAGTTATGGTCCCGCTATCACTCCTTATCACTTCGGAATGAGCTCAGCTGCTGCATTGACTAACCCACTATGCAGCGCATTCGTTCAAATTTCACGCGAAACTTCGAGGTTTTGTTTAACCCGTTGAGTCCCTGGTGTCTTCCATGGAGAATACTGAACGCGTCGATGACATAATCGTCATCAAGTGATTAAATGCACAAAAGCGACTTCAATGAAGGTTCATCTTTGTAGAAAAAACGCCTAAGAGTCGAGAAATTTCCTATGTTCCAACAGAAAAACCATATCATTGCGGAGAGTAACTCATTTTCAACAGTCATATAACACATTTTTCTTTTTCTAAGCCCATATTTTCATAGTCATTCGATAGTTTGAGAAATGCCGATTTTCATACTGAGCCTAATTTGTAAGAATACCTTCACACTACGCCTAACTGGTCAACTTCGGGCTCAAGGGCTTAATGTTTTCAGCTCACCTTCCGGAATCCTATGGATTTTATTGAAACGTTAAAAACTCAGCTGAAATTGTGTACTTACGACCAGTACGCCCACAGCACGGCTTTCTTCTATCATTGTGGGTCCTGCTCGCTATGATTTCGAGTTTCGACCCAAAATCATTTCGTCGTCCTTACCAATCTCGTCACCACCTGACTCTACTCTATTTATTCAAAGAGCATGACATCTCAACTATAAGTGGGTCACCCCACTGCAAAGGCATCCCATGGATCGATCGGACAAGGAAGGCGAAGTGCCTAACGGCTTCGACACCCGTATTCCGCGAAGGATCACCCGGTGTTCGACCTCCAGCAGGTGAAACTGCAGAAGAAAGACGTCATCAACGAGCATCGACTCGAAGTGTGTCGTACGAAAGTCCGTGCAAATTGTCTGTACCGACGCGCATGAGTGAAAGAAGGAACAATCGTTCGTCACTGTGCGCGTCTGGAGGACAATTTCTGTCACCCGCACATGGGAAAAGTTAAAGTTGTCGTTTCATTTGAAGAGAACGTGGTCCAAATTAGTCGACTCCGTTAACCGTAGGGCATTTCCGGAGCCAAGCAGCAGTGATGAGAGGCGCTGCCAAAAAAAAACACTTCGCGATCCAGAACCACGAAAAAGGTTAAATGCAATCAAACGCATAGCGCCATTACAAGAGCAGCACATCTACTTGTACCTCGAGAATTGGGAGACAAGTGACATAGGACGTACTAGGCCCAACACTAAGTGACGATTCAAATCAACACTATAGTGAAGGCAGCCGAAGCAACCTGAAGAAATCCCACAATGAAGACACCCGAAGCAAACGAATACACTCAAAACGGCGATGTGGTTTTCGCTTACGATCAGATAGACAAGTATAACTTACAAGCCACTCAAAATAAACTACAAGCACCATCAGTTATGCACAGCATTCGACAGCGAGATTCACAATTATTCCCCTAATCTTAGTGTACTTGAAGAGTTGGAACCTTCACAAGATAAGGTGCTTTATTATTTCTTACTACTTAAACACTCTCATAACAAATTACTGTATCTCGCCTAATTCCAGTCTATCCATATAGCCTCAGTGAGACCATCTGCAGGTGGTTGCGGTTGTTCATCACCACATAAGAGATCTGATTCCTCACCTGTTTCCGATGTATATCATTCTCCACTACCCATGTGAGTAGTTTTTCTCTACATGATTCATTTCAGTGCATGGCTTATTTTAGATTATTTATAGCTCTCATATGTGAAGAGGAGTCGACTATTTCAAGACAAGCGAAGGCTAACACCTGGACAAAACATTGGATTGCTTGTTGTGTCAGTGGAGTTTTTGGATTTTGTGTGCACTACTGTATGTATTGACTATCTTTTTCGTAAAAGTTGCTATAGACTGTGAACAAAAAGGGTCAACTTCTTGTACACTATTGTATAAATTCTTTGAACAATGTGTACGACGAATTATGTATGCTTAGATAAATATTTCGGATACAAGGTCTTCAATATCAAGGAAAAAAAAACCCAAAACTAAGTTGCAAACTTTCTCGCTAAACGATGAGTGGTTAAAGGAGGTGCTGTCGCTCAAAATCCTGCCTCACTCTTTTGACAACAGGAGGTGTCCAAGGAGACCTAAAGCCAAGGCGCAGGAAAAAAGCGAGCCTTACAAACTGTACATGCCTGGCTCTAGGAAACTGAGTGTAAAAGAGATGAGTATCTCAGGCGATCACAAGAATGAGGAGTGGAATTTTTGGTCTCTAATAGCGACGCATTTTGGTCTCTAATAGCGAAGCAGGAAACCAAAAAATATCATGTGCACGACCAGCAGTATACCATTTGAAATATGTGTTGGGGTCCGCACAACTAGTGAAGACGGACCATCTAAGCATCTAAGTAAGTAGTACGGATGGCTTGCTAAGCACGGGATATGGTATCTAACCGATGACCAGGTATGTGTTGCTGGGTATCTTTAACCACTTTGTAGTGTACTACACAGCATCTTTAACCACTCTGTCATGTACAAAGACCTAACATGCGATTGAGTTTCGACGAAAAACCAAAAACAGCAAAATTCATAGTCAGTGGATGGACCAACAAGTGGCCTGAGGAGAACTAACACAAAAGAATTACTTAAATTCTAAGGATTGTCCCTTCCAACTACTCTAACTCAACATTTGTCGCAGTAGATGACCTAGCGCATGCGAAGCTCTCACTCATAAAAGATGAAAACCCTTTCTGAAAACAGAGCTCATGTATTAGGTACCTTTAAAGTGTCAACCTGAGATTCCCCAGTAGTCGCGCCAGTCATAGACTCTAGCAGTTATCAAGCTAGTGCAGCTTTACTGCAAAATTCAAGGGGCTCCTCTTCACTTTTCTAGAATTTTTGTCATGCTGCTTAATCGCTGTAAAACAATCGACCGAGACACTTGAAGCTCCATATCAGTAAACGACACCAAAGTGGAAATCGATGAAAAGGCACGCAATGTTCATTGAAGGAACCAAGGATGCTCCTCGAAACTCTTCACATATTCTCTATGAAAGTCTCTTGAGATTGCAGTACAAGGTACGTCGTGTTGGAAAAGATTCAGAATCACATGGAACAGAATTGGAAACGAAAAGAGGCTTTTTGCTACTTGAAGATGCTTGAAACTAGTTTAGAAAAAATTGGAAGTATAGCCTATTTATCATAAGTTAAAAATATTTACGAATAATGGAGTTGCCGAGTTCAGCGATGAGCGGGGTTCACAGGAGTGTTAGAGTTCATTAGAAAGCATTAGTCTCTCGCTACAACTCTGTGTTGCCGGTGTTTCAAAACACCCTTCCATAACGCTGTAGCATTCAGAATAAAATTTTGTTTCTCACTCGCTTTTGATCTTCATTTTTAGCACGAGTATGAATCACCTGAAACACGTAAAGCATATCATAGTGTACAGAATTTCACGCAATATCAGAATCATGAGTTTTTATCCAAACTTTCTGTCGATGTGGTGAAAAAATTGTCACTGAAATAACAATATTTGCCGCCGTTTTGATGCGTAGTGTGATAGATCACTATTGAGCTACGAGGTAGATGAGGCGATTACTTTACTAACAAGTCGTCGCTGTAGCTTCGCTTCACATTTTGCTCAGCTATGAACCTTTTCGGCGACGTTGTTTACATGCCAACTCACGAAGCGGGGGGATCAATCGTCCTTGCAATATTATCACTCAATTGGGGATTCTTTCACTGCATCGATAGAAATCTCAGATACAAACACAGATTCTGATAGTAAAGCAAATTCTTCACAAGCTCATGTGCTTTTCGTGCTCTCTGTGATTCATACGCGTGATAAAAATAAGGGCGAAATTTGAGTGTGAAACGAAATATTATCCTGAATGCAAAAGTTTTATGTAAGCGTGTTTCAAAAAACCGGCAACGTAAAGTAGTAGACAGAGGTTTAAGCTTTCTAATGAACACTAAGCTACTATGAAAAGTTCTTCTTCAATGAATGAGATTGGCCTCAAAAGTTGTCGCCGCCTAACATTTAAGTACCAAAAAATCTTTACTATAATGGCTGACGTTTTACACAAGAGACTATCGATGTATGCTTATATAACAGCTTTAAAGCGTCTAATTTAAGTGCTCATTGCATAATATTCCAAAAATGTTGTACATACATTGCGTTTATTGCTAAATGATGCAGAAATACACTGAGTGCGGTTTATGAGATGTTCGGAAACTTCATGTCGTTTTGGTTTTCCAGTACGACTTTTGCAATGAAATTGCACGATTTTCGGATTGTTAAACTCAGTATTTCTTTGAGCACATTTTGGTATACAACCTCAATGTATCTGCTTTGAGGCGGAGCTGTCGTGGGAACAAATTCGCTTACTTCTCATGCGCGAATGGCGCGTAAGCGGTAATGCTGGTGAAGCGGCGCACAAGATTAATGGAACATGGGGCGATGAGACGAGGAAGGACGGTTAGGAAGTGGTAAGCGAAGTTCAAAGCCGGACAGAACATCCTGGAAGATCAGTAGAGCCTGGGGCGTCTACAGAACAATTCATTAACTACTAAGGAACGGATTGTTCCAGATCAGTTACACGACTGTTTTAGGGTCTTTCTCGCTGAACAAAACTTTCCTCATAAACACTTGGTAATCGTTTGAGAGCTTGAATCTCTGCGATTTCAACAGTATGTTGGTTTGAAGGAGCCTTTTATGAAGTTTCAGCAGCGAAAATACAATTGTATCACAGTCCCACTGCCTTATGTGCTTCGCTGTGGCCGGGTCCACAGGATGCCTATTAACCCTAAAGGATCAGTAGATGGGCACGACTGTTTTAGGTCTTTCTCGCTGGACATTGCGTTCCTCTTAGACATTTGGTAATCACTTGATTGACTTTTTTCAAGGTTATCAGAGAACACTGTGAAGGCAAAAAGAAGATTACATTTTCCACTCAAAGTTTTTATCATATAGTAGGGTCTATATGCGTGAAAAACGAGCCCAATTAGCGAAAATCATACGCAAAACTAGAGGTCTTGACTTCCAAATTAAAAGCGTTAGATGAGTAACGAAAATCCCGTGTCTCTTGCGAGCCTCACATTGCGATCGATGGACTGCCGTTCCTGAAGGGTTAATCTTGCGCGACGCTTCACTAACACTTTCCCCTACACGCCAATCGTTCTGGCTAGCAAGCGGATTTGTTCCTAAGACAGTTCCATCTTGAAGCAAGTATAGACAAGTTGTATACGAAAATGTGAAATTAAACGATACTAAATCATCCAGTTTGACTTACTTCTGGTTAGTAAATTTGGTATTTATTCTTTTACTGTTGAAGCTTATGGAACGATCTAATTCTAGGAAGACGAATGATAATAACAGAAGAATAATAAAGACAATCTCGGATTTGTAACGCACTTGCGACTTTCGAGCATATCGTAAGCTAATGATCTAGGAAACATGATAAACAAACAAATAGATAAGCAACAAACAAAAGCATAGACGAAATCAACAAAAAGGTGACAATGATGAAATTCTAAAAATCCCACGTACCTCCTCCCACAACAAACAGAGAATCGTCGCGAGTTTCGATCTACGCAATCCACAAAACGGGTACGGAATAGCAAACAAGACCGCAGTGACAGCTGTAAACTGCTACGGACTGACGAAACTTCCTGAACTGAAATATCGATTTGAACATAGCAAATATCGCGCGCAGTCGATCGAGTAGTTATCAGCAATAGTGCGCGAAAAACACCCAAGTGAAAGACAGGATATATGAGTATCAAGTACGGGAAATTTCGTACTTGACATCAGGCCAAACAACGAGTCAGTTTGTGGACTTTCACCAGAAATTATTGACGACTATCTGCAAAGAGTATTCGATATTGTCTCTCTAGAAACAGCTTGAGAGGCTAGAT
>JAHQIW010007035.1:10000-168536 GCA_019055375.1 Parelaphostrongylus tenuis | reverse complement strand
AAAGAAATCCTTGTAGCATCAATGGCGGACTCATACTACGAGCAGCTTGGACGGAGTCTACAATCCGTTAAGGGAAAGTATGCGGACATTCGTCGAAGCAGGCACTGTTTTAACAAGACCCTACACCGCAAGTGAGCTTAGGGAAAGTTTGATGAATTCGAGGAAGTTGAAAATTGCCGCACCCAGCCTACCATTCCAAATGTTGCGTCGTTTGATTATTATTTAGTTCCGCTCAATGAAACGTCCATTGCGTGGAGGGTAATTCGAGACATTTGATCAAACTGAAGAGACATGTCAGGAGTTTTGTGATTCAAAGCCCGAGGAATGGATTTTGAACAATCCGGTAAGCTTACAGATTGTCGGCGAAAGATCGTGGATAATGATGGTCTTTATTTTTGAAGATTAATTATCTTTGTTTTTGACTGAATTTATGTATAAAACTTCAAATTTTCAGCGAATGTTAAGGAACTTTTTTTTCAACCAATATAATTTGAAACGTGTCCATAAGTACGTCTATCTTTGAACCACAATTTTTCTATGTCACATCCCCACACCATGCCATGCCACGAAATTGTAACAGAACTGCTCTCTTTTTTGCCGGGTCATCCCTTTTCATCGTCTTACCCTCGCGTGATCAGTTTGCTATTATACTACCGTTCGTGCTGCACTTAAATCAACATATCAATCTTATAGTTCTACAACTTGGCAGGTTTAAATACTGAAATTTGATACCGTGGTCTATTAACGATATAAACATGTTTTGAGCCATCTCTAGGTGCTATACTGGCAGCTGTCTGGTTCCTAACGGGGCACGACTCAAGAACATGTTACATATTTATCAGATTACTATTGTATGTGTTAGATCTATAAAAAAGCGGTCAAAAGAAGGACTTCAATCTATTCTTCATTAAAACGTTTCCGTGTATCGCACTCTCATTTCTTTTTTTCCTTATTCGCACTTTCTGACGTTCCAGAGATTGACTTTGCTTCGTAGAACTTCGATGATTTTGTAGACTAGCGTTCGTAAACGCTTCAAGAAGATTAGTGTGAGAAGCCACAAAAAAATAAAACGGTAGCATTCTGATGTGCTTGTGATTGTTCTTGAATTCTTTCAAGCAGATCTTCTGATAAGTCTTGGCAATAGAGCATTAGCCACCAAATTATTAACACAAATGTAGATATATAGCACAACTATAACAACACTACTGAAGTAGTGCACCATCATCATGACAAGATCTCTGCCACCTCTCAGGCAACAAATCAACACCGCTTTGTGCAGAATTTTCTTTCTCTTTTGGTACCAAATTTGCCCGTTCTTGCTGCATCACGACCACTCAACGAAGCCTTTATCTCAATTGTTGCTTCACGAGTACGAATTGAGACGCGATGCACAGACCACCTTTGAGAACATCAACCGTACATAGGTTCAAAAATTTGTGGTCACAGCGAATATCGTTCCCGTTCCTTGCTGAGTTGCGCGCCGGCAGCACTTGCCTGAAGCTTCAGTATTCCTGATAAATTATTTTTGAGCCATGTATGTGGCCTTTTATGGACATTTATACAGTGCAATACACGCGTTTCCGGCATTACAGTCTCGTCAGCTGCACGCTGTGTCACCGTGTAGGCAGTTCTTCGGGGATCTATTTCTTTCATAGAGTGACTGGTGATGAACTCTTACACGAGCCGTTTGAGTGACAAAACCACCGAAATGGCAGCGTTTTACACTTGTGCTCTTTTCCGGTAATTGTGAATTATCATGCCTTTCGTTTCAAGTGTTTTTTTTTTGAGACCACGCTCAAATTTCATTATGTCTGTCATTATTCATTATTCATTATGTCATTATTTGGATGACCTGCCGCGCTTTTTTCGCTCATGCATTGCTCTTCAAAAACCTTTCCAAAGACCACAACAGAGCTTAGGTGCAAATTTGTGCTATCGAATGACTACTAATTGTTCAGCGAAAAGCTATCTACAGTTCACAGCTAAGCATTCTATTTTATTGTCGAGTTTTTGATAGTGACGGATAGTTTGCCAAACTATGAACATGAAGGTGGAACCTACTTAGGGGTAGCGTGATATCTTTCTATTAGTAGGGGAGAGTTTTCGTTGTTGCAGTCGACTCCTTACCGCGTCTCACTTACTCCACGGTCACTTCACTGCAGCCCTTGTCGGGATATTTTATCACCTGACTTACGGTGATTTACTATTAAGGCGTCGGTTCCTTTATAAATAGGGATGTATCCTCAAAGGATCGGCTGAAGCGAAGGGCGTCGTACTACTGAGGAGCATGCAAAGGCGAAGTAGGTGCCTGTCTAGTATTCTAAAAGTGCCAAACCAGACTTCGTAAAAGGCTGAAAGCATGTTATGTGACTATCAGAATCAAACAAATACATAATATACAATCTTTTGAAAAAATAATGAACGTTTTCAAGGACAAGGGTATAGGTTAAAATGAAATTAGAGGGCTTTAGATGACACATCCAAAATTGAGATGTATAGTCCATTTGTTTGCTTTGAATGATCAATTATAAATCAAATTGTGAAGTTGAGGAACTCCAAAAGTAGCACAAGTGTGGCCAACCACTTTGGCACATGAGAGTACAAGGGATCTGTATCACGCCGATGAGCAATTTCTAACGTTCTTCAAAAAGAATCGAGAGCTTATAGATCAGTCGTTCTTTATTTTGATGGGCGACCACGGACCACGACGAGAGGGTGTGAGTGAATGCTATTGTAGGAAGTAATATATGTACTCACCTATTTATAAAATCTAATTACTATCTTTAGATTGGGGAGACACGCTTGGGTCAGTAACGAGAATCTAAATCCATTCCTCGTAGTGTTAATTCCATCTAAGTACCGTAATACACCGATACATCACCAGGTGTACCAGAAAGCTAACGAATTGGTGACTCATTTCGATATCCATGCGACGCTTATGGACATTTTAAAGGTCAGAAAAATGAGTTTTAAATTTCCTCATTCTTGCTATTACAAACGCCAACGATAAGGAATTTTGTAGCGTTGAGTAACGGTAATGTCAGTAAATCTCGCTTCAAACAAATTCAATAAAACTTTTAGGATGAATTCCTTTAAAATTGTAATTTTCTAATATTTTTTTGCCATAGTGTCATGTCTGCTTAGCAATGCATAAGGGCCTGAACCTTTGAAAATGTCACAAAAGTATCTCAGACAAATTATTTAGCTACAGCCAGAAGCTGGGTTTTCGGACACCTCCTACAGAGAGCTCACACCATTAAGCAAAGGATCGTCGCTGTTTGAGAGAATGGCGAGGAGCGAGAAACTGCCGTACACTGCCAATTCCATCCGCATATTGTATATGTCAATACAACAAAACCGCTGTGACGTAAGTCTGAACAAAATTTGCGTGCGTTCGGAGCATTTCCTTCCTCAGAGCGTGGAAAACCTCCTATAACACCGCTCAAAAGTAAAAAAAAATATAGTATTTTGCTGGAAAAAAAAGCCTATAGAAAGTGATTTAAAAACAATACAAATCCTATAGTTTTTCTAAAAGAGTAGTTGGTCGTTACTTATCATGATATCAACAATGCGCTTCTCAGTTGTAATTGGGGTAAACTACACTCCTTTGTAAGAAAATTGATCTTCACCTCTCAGGACTTTAATAATGAGTCAATGTGCGATACACGACCTCAAAAATGTTTAGTGATAAGGCGTTAACGACAAAACTGGGCAACTTCTTCGCCGAACAGTTGAACGAGCTCTTGCGCGTTAACGGATTGAAGGACAAGTGCCAAACGCAGTATTATAAATCGGTCAGACGTCTTAATCATCTCTCTTTTGGCATGGAAAAAATAATACCGTAATATCAGCTTCAATTACTCAAGAACTGATCTTTTCTTTATATAGAACTTGCATGAGGATATCGATTCTCCGTTTAGACCGAAAGCCAATGTCTCAGTGGCTTCATGTTCCTCGAAGGCTAAACAACGTACCACATCAAATCGTGTCTAATTATTCGGTTACTATTTCCTACATTTAGTGGAGATTCATTGCAAAAATCAATTTAAATGTCTATCCCTGACATGAAATCCACCGCCTAACTACCTATATAGGAGAGGTCAACGGTGAATTGTCATATACTGAAAAAAGTAAACCTTACTCAAACTAGGAAGCCAGTCTGAATTAAAGTGTTATATCTTTCCTTATATCCAGACACAATCCCTTTCTGTTCTCTCCTGCGCCTTCAAAATCTATTCAAAAAGCGTCAAGGGTTTTATGCGACGACGTTCTTGACTTGTGCCAAAAGGTCAATATTACCACCTCAAAATCGTTACTGTTGCATCTTTCTGTCCTATAGGTACTGAAGGAAACTCTTCCACGGCGTTTCGCTGTTCCATCTAGGTGCTGTTCTATACGATCACAGAGTGGTCTGATCGTTTCACATATGTATTCGCCACCACGTGTTTCAAAAAAGATTGGGTTGTTGTACAAACTTCTGCAATCTCCATCTCTACCATTGAAACACATCGCGCGCTTCCTTGTCTGACACAGAAGGCTGAGTAGGCGATTCCGAAGCAATTGAGGAGAGATGTGTTGAGTGGTATTTCCACAATTTTTACTGAGTTTTCTAGACCATTGTTTTCTGGCACCTTCCAATCGCGGCATTTCGTTTGTTATGAGGAGCAGTTTTGAAGAAATCTTCAATCAGTGTTTAATAGGCTATTACCTTTTATTGGGGCCTGATACTATTCGTTGCCTGACGTCAGTGGATATACGAAGTATCCATTTGAGATTGCCATTAATGCGCCAAGTGTAGTGGATCCTTTCGCTCCTCTTTTTCCGTGTAAGCACTTGTAGCCGTTTGTTAGGTGTGTTTCGATAAGTGCAGTGGATGGGAAGAGAGTTAGTGCACTTGTACGTAGTTTTTGCTTGGTTTCGATATCGTTTCATGGTACAGCTACTTTCAAAAAATGGATTCGATCGCTCAAAAATGGAATCCACTTTTCCTCATACTTTACGCCTGTGAATTTGGTCCATCTTTTCCTGTGTAACAAATGGTAAATCAGTCATCGTATCAACAGTAGTGTAATAGGTTCAGACTGAGAACATGGGCTTACACCTTAGATATGAAGGCATTGGCATGGCTTGGTGCTAAATCGTTGCCCTGTTGCCAACCCACTGATCAGAGCAAAATATCTTCTTAACACCCTTAAGAAATTTGAACGGCTCAGACCCCCTCTCAAGAGAATCATGAGCTGTTTAGTCAAGCCGTGCTGTTTATTTCGTCTTTATTTTCTATTAGCAGTTCCTGAATGGCGTGTACTGCGATGCCATTTGGAACGATAGTGTGAAAACATGGTAGTAACGAATGACTTTAATGTATACAATATATAAATCAATGTTTAAAATCAACGTATTTGCCGTTAGGGCACATGGCCGTACGTATTGGTGTTTTTCTATGTTACTGTTCTTGACACTGACGTTTCGAATGACCACGCATTGCAAGCCATTCACCAGCTTCTTATAAAGCGCTATGTAGCAATAAACATGTATAGCTCTTCTACGTATAGCTCTCAGCTCTTTCAAATGAGTGTTTGAAGTGGTCAGTCATTAGGTGGTCCAATGATTTCGCACGAGGCTGCCAATGAGACAATAACGGCACTAGACTTTGTAATGCCTCGAAGTGCAAAGGGCTTTCCCCAATAAATGGTCTCCGGTTATTACCCCTGTGTAGATATATAAGTGATTGTTTGGTGACCTGATTTATGTTAGACGAGGTGTAGTGTGTTTCGATTCTCAAATGAACTCTCAGAGTACACAAAGATAAGAGATGCAGGAAGAAAAGAACTGGAATTGCTGAAGGTGAAAATCAATCTGTTCAAAACGGCTCCAGTACCAAGCAGTACAGGGCAAAATAGCAAGAATGTACTAGGTCTTATTTCGCTCATCACTTTTTGCATATGAAAAGAGTGCTTAAAAAACTTATGATCCAAAGAGCAACCAGTGTATCTACAGGAAGCAGGTCAAAGTATAATGACTAAAACTGACTAAGCAAATAACCACTTGTGCTGGTGAGGTAACACCACGCATCAAAACTGTGCTCACTGCGAGAACGATGTCATTTATTCTGCCGTTTTTTTTTGTTCTCGAAAAAAACAAATTTAGCATAAAACTCCGTTTGAAAAGGGCGGGTTCAGAGGAATTAGTAACGACGAAAGCGTGTGACGACAAGTACTTCGGCGAAGCTGGTGGGCCACTGTATTCCCTTGTGAAAGAACACCTGGTCGGTGATCTCTAATTAAACTGAATACCCTATCAAGGTCGCGTAGGTCGAGCAAATATAATGGGGAACATTTTAAAGTAGAAGTAACTACCTGCGCAGAGTAAACAAAACCTCGGCGTGTAAGATTTTGGAAGTATTTTGAATAGAATGCAGCAACCTTAAAATGAACTATAGGGAAGAATGCCTTGTTATCGTACGTAGTATGACACAGTACACAAGACTTCAATAAGGAAAGTTCATCAGCGGTCTAAATGATCTTTGCACGGTTGATCTCCACTTGGATGACTTCGCATAAAACCCATAGAAAGCAGCAAGTACGTTAAAAAATTGTTCAGAACCTGATGCAAATGAAATGCAGGTCTGTGATTTTTTTCTGTAGAAGTAATGGTGGTGTTTGGCTAATTGGGTTGTGGACGATCCGACCGTTTCAGTTCTGAAGAAGGCGAGACCATCGAAACGTTTGATTTAAATTTATCGTACTCTAAAAATCTCGTGTTTGGCTTACAAAGGAACTACTTGAAATACATTGAGTTCACACGACAAAAACCTATGGATTAGTGGTGTCCATTCTTAAGCAATAAGACATACCTTTTCGGAAGTGGGTACATTGCAAAATGATATCAAAAACCAAGCAATGTCTACTAGTACACTAACCTTTCTCTCACTGCTCGCATACAAAAAAGGATATGACCGAAACCTACACTAAACAGCTACAAATGTTTGGACGGGAGGAGAGAGGAGAAAAAGGGCACAGTATTTGACGGACAAATGGCCATCTCAAGCGGCTATGAAAGAGCAGCCACTAGCGCCAGGTCTAGAAGAAATATGTCATACAACAAGGAAAATGATTCACGGAACTCGAATGGAAGGATATTACTGAAACAACGCTTTTTAGCAAATGCTGCGAACTGCAATTGTAAATATTTTGATTTTAGTGATCTGGAAAAGTCTACAGGATTTAAGAAATCTTAATTAGCACATGACGTCGTCAATGGGCTTGAACCGCCTTCACAATTGTCTGTGTCAAACAAGACACCGCATGTCAGGTCCCAGTGGTACAGACAGCACTGTGGAGTTCAGTTAAATATAGCTTTTCTTCAAAACATGTGGGGCGAACATATGATGTGAAAGCAATCACACCACTCGTGTCCGCTCAAAAGACACCTGAATGGAAAATCGAAACGTCGTCTAAAAGTTTCCTCAGGTGCACATTGCCACAGAAAGGACTTAGAGGTAACGGTTTTTGGCTAGCAGTTATACTCTTGAAATCATTGGCGTCTTTTCAATAAATTTTAAAAATACAGGAATGAACAGAAACGAGAGAATGGCTGAACATGAGAAATCATGTGAAGCCTTATCTCGCAGTATCTTCTTAGTATGAGTAAGGCTTATTTTTTATAGTGTGTGACAAATAGTACCTCCTCTCTGGGTAGTTGAGCAGTGGATTCCAATATGATAGGCAGACATTTAAAATGATTTTTACAATATGTAATCTGATAGCAGATATTAGACCATCCATGAGGTGCGTTATGGACTACGTAGCGCTAGACAAGTGTTTCGGTCCTCAGGTCTCATCAGAAACACTGTTTTTTTTTCGTTCCAGCCGAACTCTTGTAGTGAGTGTAATCCGTAGTATATAAAGGAATCGACGGCGAACATATTACACTGCATGCGCTAGGTCATAAGATCACCCGACGCTCAGTGTTTTAACAGTCGAATGTTTGTGGCTGGTAAAAGGTACGTTGTCGTACTTTTCTTTCCAACTGTTTCTCAGAAAAAAAAAGACGTCTGAAAAACAGTCGTGAAGAAAAGTGCAATGGTTATTTTCTGAATATAGTAAAATCAACCGAATAATTGGATATGGTATAGTACAATACGTCGGCTAGGCTTGAAGAAAGGCGAAGTAGAAACATTTCCACTATTTTGTCTTGTGCATGCTTTATTAAAAGCTCGTAAACATATGTCATTGATGCCAAAGTCTCGAGAATGTTGCCTCATTAAATTTCCAATTACATCCTCATGGCTTCAGTATTCTACAGATTTTTGTCATTGAAAACAAATCTCTGCTGACCACGTCGTTTCGTCCTAAGCTTTTTCACGTTTCGTAGTGCTATAAGGTAAAACTTGTACACGACCTAAGACCCAGGTGAATTTATAAGGTGTTCCCTCTGCCTCCGCTGTCGAAAGGCTACAATAACAATTACCCTATAAAAATACTCTCATCCATCCTCGGAAATCATTAGACATTGGACTCTCTTTAAACTGATCTCGCATTAGCCTCTTCGTATGAGAACGTCATAGGGCAAGGTAAAAGGATATAGCACTCAGAACGATAAATTTTTCTAGTATTGTGCTAATTCTTAGACTTGATTAGGCAACTGCAAGGTTATTGAATATATATCTGGCCTATGAAATGAAATGTAGTGAAATTAGAAATCCGCTCAAGAAAGCTAAATTACAACTGTATAAGTGTTTGACACTCTAACAATTTCTTGATGTGACCGGCTTCTTTTTAGACGTCGACCATCATGCGAATCGAAGACGGCGACGCTGCGATTTATGATATGGCTGTCTATTTAAAACCCTCAGAGGGTTTATTCACAGTAAGCATGAAACTTCATAAAGAATAAAAAAGATAATGCTCACGGCATTGATCAATCCCTAAGGGAGCGCCATGCAATCGTCTTTGGTCTTTAACTTCGTTCGAAGTGATAGAATACATATCCGGCCTTTACAATGACTCACAGTGGCCTCCCGTTGAACCGAGTCAGTGCTGCTTATCCTCCCAAACAAGACTGAGACCATTCTAGTACCTATTTACCGACTCCGGAGGGATGGATGGCTTGGTGAGCCGTAAGTGCGAGATCGAACCATTGACCTCGTGTATGACGCAGAGCACTCTAACCAATGCGCCACATGAGCTCCCATGGAACTTCATAGAATTCAAAATGAAGCTTCTAGCGTCTATCATTCCTTGAGGATCTTCCTTATAATCACACTTCGTTACAGACTGTTAGAATTTGCTAAGCACAAATGGCGTTGTGCCAAAGATAACCTAGTAACAGAAACCCGTAGGACGCAATTCGGTTGACGACTTGAAAATCACTGGTGAAGAGAGGACACGATAACTTAGATGCATTTTAGGAAGAGACTTCTATTATCTCTCACTATCGATCCTTAGAGCATAAAAGTTTTTTATCCTGAAAATCTTTGCTTCGAAACAAACGGTAGCATCGTCAGAAGTCAATGAAGACATTATGACGCCGTCTCAGTAGATCGTTGAGAGGCGCTAAAATTTTGATTCCAAAAGCATCACCGACTAAGTAATACTGGAGATTCAATTTCTAAACGAAGTTATTGATAGAAGGTTTTGATGGCCTAAGATTTTGACACGTTTCATCTTATTTAAAGTCGATCATTCCGAATAATCGTCCACTGTCGCTCATCCTCGCTGTGGATCATCGCGGTCTTTTTGTTCGGGTGAATCTTCTCCGATGGAGACCGCTCGAATGTGAAACCTCACTCGACAAACTTCTTTTGTACAAAAAGAAGCGCAAGCTAATTAGCCACTCGCTGATAATGATTTGTTACGGTAATTAGTGAAATATCTGTGGATAGTGACTTGTGATCTTCGGGCAACCTGCGTTGAAGAACTTGGTATTGATCTAATAAGCTTAACAAATCACTACTACCGAATGATCAAAGCATCAGCGTACGCTTCACTATGTGTATTAGGAGTTTGCGGCTTTGTCTTTCATTTGAGCGGTGCTCTTCCAAAAAAAAAAATTGGATTCGAACGGAACGAAGTCGAAAATATAACGAGAACAACAATGGACAATCGGTTTATTAGGTCTTCTCATAAGTTTAGGTCTTAGAGCATTAAACATCAAGTATATCTATCAAAAGGAATCAACTTGCTTAACAACACAATTCAAAGAATGCACAATCGTTTTGAATACATTTCTGCCATCTTTGCCACGACTCAATACCGCTTTGGGCAAAATTTCTGAGCTTTCTTTCGATACGAGATTTGTACGTACTTGCCGCAATGGTCGCTCAACAAAGCCTTTATGGTAATTTTTTGCTTTACGGCACGAATTAAGCCTAGATGCACAGGCCGCATTCGAGAACATTAACCGTACAAAGGCTCAAAGATTTGTGCCTAGGCGGACAGTGCTTCGCTTCTTCGCTGAGTCTTGCGCCGGCGCTGTCACGCCGATGTCGCCGCAATCTCATCCTGCTTCATTACAACGCAAGGCTGTATGTCGCATGATATTCATTAGTTGTCTGAAAGATGACAAAAAAGCGTTAAGGCTGATGGCGCACACTTCAAATAGTGTTTTTAAGCAAATTTAATTACTTATGGTTAGTAGATTTGGTATTTCTTGCTCCAATGTCAAAATATATGGGAAGACTTAATATATCACTGGCTCTGAAGGAGACGAAACGCTTCGATTGTTAGCCGATCAGAACAATATTAATAATCCCATGCTATTAGCTTAAATAACAAAGATAATTTGATTGGTTACTCATGCCGGGTTCAAAAAAAGTTGGTCTACAATATTGTCCTTAAGCGGTCTTTTTGAAATTATTTATCTGCTCTATTTCAAAAGCACCTTCACTTTGAAGACGAATGATCAAGACTTTGTCAGAAATCAATTAATGCGGGTTCAGTAGTATGTGCTCCGAAACGCCTCATTCTTTCTTGTGTTCTCATGCTTAGAAAATTTAAAGACATATGTGGACTTCTACAAAAGTGGCTGTTGTTTATCTCTACGAAGATCAAATCAATAATTAAAGATACACTTTGTGATTTTCTAGGCTCACATTCGCTCAAATTCTGCCGGGTTAGTGCTGAGCTCCGGTTTTAATCGTCTAAATCGGTATGGAAGACAGGGAGACTGCTTGGTCGACAATCCATTGCGACCCCTTTGCCATTGTAATGGCACTACTGAGCCATAAACCGAAGTACAGGCATCTGGTCAAATTCTTTCCAGCATTACCTAGTTTTGCATAGTTTTTGAAATAGCTAGTATTTTTTATCACTGTGAGCATCAATGATTGTACTCTCTTCATATTAACGTAATGAATGTCTAGACGACAATAAAATATAGTACTTTTGCAAAGAATCTGAATGCAGTGCCATTGAATTTACTAACTGCCATGTGCTGATTCCGATCATTCCTTATCTTATTATTACTAGTAATTTGTAAATGATCGCATTGATATGTCATAAACAACGAATATAGACTGATTCTAACTTTTAACAATACATTGGTGTAATGACTAAGATTGATGATTCGTTTTGTTGTTGCTTCGAAGAAAAACGCCACAGTCGTAATCGCCACCTTTTCATACGAACACTGGAAAAATAGGTTGCAGTTGGACTCAAATATCACAATGTGAAATTCTTCTCAAATAGAACTAAAAGATGATATTCATCGCATTTCCTCATTTTAAGCAGCTATTTCCCCAAGTATTTCTTCGTAATACCTGCTCTTCTAATTGTATGAAGGGCCCATTTGTTTCGTCTAGAATGTGTACGCTTTTTTGAAATCTCGAGAATAATGTGGATATGGAAGGTGTGGAATAAGAAGCCTGACCAGTTGCTGCGTGTACGGGTGGATTCCAAGAGACATCTTTCATACCTCTCTAAGTAGCGAGCAGGATTTCTAACGTGGTGTAGGCATCGGTATACCTCCCTGAAAAACACTGGAGTAGCGTTGATTTGAGAGATGAACGAAGAGATCTTACTTCAACTCTTGGTTGGCAGCTCCTCCAAAGGAACCGACTGCTGTCGCCTTCGATGCCTTTATTTTTCCGTATAATCTTATTGTTGAAGTTTTCTGCTTTTATAAACTCGTTCCGGACTGCTTGTACCTATGCTGATCTCCAAATGTATGAAGGCCATTCTCGCTGCACAGACGTTTTTCACCACATTTTAGTTATTACCTCAGAGATTAGACCTCGGCATTTCTAATATTAATCCCAGTTTCCACAAGCAGTTCCTATTGTACCGTAGCCGAAAAAAATAATTTCTGTTAAGTCTGTCTCGCTATGTTAAAAAAACTAAATTAGGCTTGCTTTGTGTGCTTAGCTGTGAACTGTAGATAGCTTTTCGCTGAACAAATAGTAGTCATTCGATAGCACAAATCTGCACCTACGCTCTGGTGTGGTCTTTGGAAAGGTTTCTGAAGAGCAATGCATGAGCAAAAAAAGCGCGGCAAGTCATCCAAATAATGACATAATGAATAATGAGTAATGACAGACATAATGAAATTTGAGCGTGGTCTCAAAAAACAACACTTGAAACGAAAGGCATGATGATTCACAATTACCAGAAAAGAGCAATCGAAAGTGAGGCGAGTGAGGCGAAAAAAAATGAGGCGAAAAAGAGCAATCGAATGGCTTGAGGAACGCTTAAGACCATTGAAGATGTAGTGAGGAGGACATTGAACATGTGACTTTATGCCCACCCTTTTGACTCGACGGTTATCCGTGCCCTAATATATGCAGCAGAAACCTGGTCGCTACGTAAGCAGGGTAAAAGATCACTTGGCGTTATTGAACGTGCAGTCGAAAGATCGTCGCTAAGAGTATCCCGTATCTCGCAAATGAGAAAAGGACCGGAGTTCCGACCTTTGTCATAGATCAAAGATCAAAGACATCGTTCTACATATTAGGATATCGAAAATAAGGTGGGCCGGACACGTGATGAGGTTGAACAGCAACCGATGGACGAGAACCGTTAGCATCTGGATTCCTCGGGACATCAAGCGCTCCACAGGAAGACCACCGACCCGATGGTCCGATTTCTTCACCAAAAGCATAGAAGAAAGATATGATGCTCAGCGAATCCTTAGAGCAAGGAGGACGCTTCGGGACACTCTTGCAAGCGATAGGTAATAATAGAAGTGTGGTACCCGCTCAAGCCACTCGACGATCAACGGGACGGCAGGTGATGCAGGTGACAGGTTGTAATCCCAAGATTTCAGTTATCGAATGGTTAACTAATATACTAAACAAAAGCTTCGTACAGAGAGAAATGCTTGAACGACAAACACATTATCATTTCCACCGTTTCAGCAAAATATAAAAGCTGTTTCAAAAATAAGTCAATTTTCTAGTTCTTCTGAGCTTTCACCTGTCTTATTTGCTGTCCATCTGATCGTTGAATGACTCGAGCGGGCATCAGCAACACTTTCATTTTTCCATATTGAGTGCAACAGTAGACCAGTGGGTTCTCCTCTCTCTAGGGAATCGCTGAGTATCATTTCTTTTTCTAGGTTTTTTCGTGAAGAAATCGGACTATTGGATCGGTGGTATTCTTGCAGAGCGCAAGACATCCTCAGAAATCCAGTCGGCAACTCTCGTCCATCGGTTGTCGTTGAAGCGCATCACGTGTCCGGCCCACTTTATTTTCGATATCATGGCGTGTAGAACGGCGTCTCTGATTTTCGATCGTTGAAGTAGGTCGGAACTTCGGAACCTTTCTCTCATTTGCGAGATACGGGATACTCCTAGCATCGACCTTTCGACTGCGTGTACAATAACGCCAAGTGATTTCATCCTTCTTACGTAGCGACCAGGTTTCTCCTGGATACATTAGGGCAGGGATAGCCGTCGATTCGAAAAGATGGGGACGAAGTCTGATGTTAGACGTAACCGAAGTACTAAGATGTTCGTATCGTTCAAAACATCCGTTTCTCGTAAAGATTGTTTTCGTTAGGTTTAGCCGAAGAGCGATTACCCTACGGCCGTTATCAAAATCGGTCAACATTTGTTCCGCTTGGCTAATTCTTGGTTTTATTAGGGCGGTATCACCAGCGAATTGAAGATGGTTAATTGTCGGACGTTGATTTCAACTCCCACATTGTCCCATTCTGATGTTCGCATGACGTTTTGGAATGCTGCACTGAATGATTTTGACAATGTTGTATCGCCTTTTCGAAATACTCTTCTTGCGTCGATATTAGCATCATTATAGAATGGCGATTTTTTGGCTGTGTTCATAACCTAAGAAGGATCGCTATGTATTAAGTTACGACGCCCTGGGTATCCAGAGCCTCTATGATCGCTTCCGTTTCCACTGAATCGAAGGCTTTCTTCACATCAAAGAAAAAACAACGGCATACATCAATTGATTGGCGTTGCTTTCGTCAATCACGTAGGAATAATTTCACTAAAAATTCATAGATGTTGTCATTGTTGCACACCCTTCAGAATGTTATCGGCTTACCTTTCACGATATATTATCACCTAAGCGGGTTATTCTTCTTTACAATCCCAGAAAAAAGGCAGGAATAACAACTGCTATTCACGAATCTGTGCAGATGACGAAAATAGTCTGCAGACTCTTTACAACCAGTTTGAGAAAATAATCTGTAAAAAAGAGTAATTAAAAAAGCCCATCGAAAAAATAAGTCAAGCTGTATATGATGGGAAAATTCCAGATACATTTCTCTTGTTGTATGATAGCCAGCGAAAGGGAGCAATAATGTCAAGTTCTCATAAATTATATAAGATGATTGTCATAAAGAATATGTTCACGAAGATGTGGCTCCTACGCAGTCACTTAAACATAGATTACACTTACAAAAATTTTCCAGATAATCCTTTTTGGTGGAAGTGTTCTGCCCCTATGTGAGGAACCTTGTCACACCCATCATGGCTATCTTTGAGTAGCTCTCTTGTAGAAACTTCGTGTCTTTGTGTAAACTTTTCCACCGTAAACAGCTCTATCAGGTTTTCTGGAAAACTCTGTATCTATCGTAAGTCCATCTATTTCAAGGCAAATATAAGCAGCGCCACTGGTCATCACACCATTCACTTTGGCTTTGCTACTGTCTCTACCTATTTCTTACTTCCTTATTTGATTCAAAACAACCATGTAGCTTAGGTGAACCTAGGTCTTTGCAGCTGTTTCGCCTCTAAAGAAAGTTAGGGATTTTTTCATTCACATGGCTGTTGTAAGTATTGCACTGGTAAGTGAGCATTTTCAATGAATAAAGGTGATCACTTCTCTAACTGATGACAAATGCTCTAGGCTTGTGGCAATAAAGGAGAGAATTGCTGTTGCTACGACGGATGTGATTATCCATGTGACAAACATGAGTGCTCTCATCCCAGAAATTCACATGAAGAGCGCCCTCGAATCCGCCGTGATGAAGGAGAGGTGGTGAAGTTTCGACATCGGGTCCAGAATTCAGCAGGTCGACAGGAGGAAACTAAAGTGGTAATCAATGAATTTATTGCAAATATATATGATCTCTGCAAGTGATCTGAGTAAAGAGGAACCAATGAGGGAGAGCTGGCCGTTTATATTACCAAAATGTTGTTGGGCACATCGTATTCATTGCAACAAAATTAGCCTTCTTTGACTTATGCGCCGTATAGTGAATTTACCATTCTTTTTCTGTTTTCTTAACTGTGCAGCTTTTTCGTTGCGCTCATTTCGTAACTACACAAATGTTTGACGGTTCTTGTTGCGCGCGACATCGGGGAAATGTTCTTTGATAGCTCAATTCCATGACAGATGCACCTAATTTTGCAAATTGTTCGGCTTTCAATCCCAAAACTTATTTGGAGTCTCATAAAGCTACGCAACAGCACAGTGCGCCGAGCTTCTCAATGCAACGTTCTTGTCGAATTCATAAGATATAAAGAATACTTAGAAACTGAATAGAGTCACATCGTCTAACCGCAACCCTGCTGCGTTCACGTGCAGAAGGAGTACACTCTTTCTTGTTCAAGTCACCGACGACATGCTAAAGCACAGAAAGTAGTATGATTATGACTTTGTTTTTATCACCTGTTCAAATTTCACAAACTATGCACAGCATTTAATGAGGTTCAAGATTAACATTTCACGTCAAACATCAAAAAGCATTCCGCAAAAGGTTATTTCTGTGGTACGGGGACCGCCTTGAGCCACTGAAACTCTCATTTCACGGGGTCGGAAGTTGTTGTTAGGCTTGTCTGGATAACAGATCGATCCCTGCAGTTCAAAGGAGGAACAATATCGAGGCTACTTTAGAAGTCTAGAAAGAACAGACTCAACCAGCATTCAAACGCATTCATAAAAAAAAGTCAACTCTCAATAGAGCTAAATACACAAACTTCGAAGACATAGGTGGATAATGGATGCGAGCAAGCGAATCGATTGCATAAGCATTGTTGTGGACATGGTAAATAAGAAGGCGAAGCATGTGTAATATGAATTTAGTTATTTATCCCTACTAAAAAGTAAACAGCTTTGTAGTTTTGCCCAAAAGGTGATCGAGTTCATGGTTGAAACAGCTGATTTTTTCAACTCTACCATGTTCAGTGATGTAGCACCTGCTGCTACCATTGCGTACTTGAGACATTTTTTGTTATATGAGTGGTGTGGCGGAACAAACTCTTTTTTGATTACTCTTTTGCTTTTACATGCTATTGTTCTCCGTGTGAAGAAATCATTGTGATACGAAAGCTCGGTGATTTAACATAAAACGGTGGGAGATTTGTGATGCGGTTGTACAGAAGCTTTCCAATAATTCATCTGAACGATAATAAAAAATCAAAATCATTACATCATTGAGATGGAGGGTGAGATGAATTGGATCTCAATGTCATTGTCTTTCACATTTGAGCGTTTATTCTTTCCGAGTCTATCTGATAAAGTACACTTTCGTAACCATTGGAGAGGCCATTTCGCGTGGCGAGTTCAATGATTCTTCGTCCTGCTCTTTTCCGTACACAAAAGCGGCCGCGCAAAACAAATTTCTTATAAGCGATCGCTTTGTATGGGAAGGGTGAGAGGAGAGGTCAGGGATCAAGATGTTTCTCTTACTTGGCTTCCATGCCATTTTGTGGTGCAGCCATTTTTAGAAAGATTAACATGAACGTTAACATGTTGAAACGACGTTGAAATCCTGCGAGGCACGCGGTGACTGCAATGACGTTGCGGTAGTTTTCCAATGAAATGTGAACTTCTAACGTCACTAAAGGCAAGTTTGTCGCCAATTGATAATAAAATAGAGCAGAAGGGATATTGGTAAAGCTATTTGTTGCAGAAACAATGACGATGCTTTCTCCTAAAATCTCGAATCTCGACGCAAAAGGCAGCTTCTTACTAAAACGAACTCTGCCACAAAAACGTTAGCTTTTTTGTTAAAAGAACGTGAAACATAAGGCATCTTGCAAAGCAAACTCAGAATGAGAATGGATATTTTACAAACTGCTGAATGATTACGAAAACATGGATGAAAAAAAAGAAACGAAATCATATAACAGATAGAGATGTGTTCCCTTTGATAATCTGCCTTTACCATTGAAACGTAGATGATTTTTCGATACAAGGGCATTCTTTGAACTATTAACCTTTTTACAGAAGTCTCTTTTGCTACATTTCATCATTTAATCACGGTAAAATCCCTTCAGTCCTCAGGATGCCAAACATATTCCCATATTTCCACTGCAGTGCGTGGTAATGAAGACTCCCGCCGCGCCGCGACGCCGCACATGCGGCGTGCGGTCTGAGTGCGATTTTTCCAGGAAGATCCTTGTTAAGTATTCCAAAGCATTCGTCTATGTCCTCTTGTGTTAAACAAATGACAAGGCAGTCGTCAATATATCTGCAGTAGAGTAGTAGTCCAAAATGTGTACGGGGCTTCATTTTCAGACATAAACAAAATAGAAAGTGTTGGTGCCAATCGTTGTCCCATAGTCAGTTCTTCGAGTTGTGCGTGTAATTTTCCGGACACTTGAAGGAAGACTGAGCAGTTTTAGACACTTCCAAGAGGCTCATAAGCCGTTGAATTGAGAAGCCACACATAATTTGCTCTTTCATGTTTAGCAAGGAGCCCATTGGTGACTTGTAGTGCAGAATCATTCGAGACGTCTGTGTGAGGTGAAGATGCGTCGAAGAATTTCACAACATATGCGGTGTTGGAAGCGCACTACTTAAATGAATCACAAGCATTCGCGTGTTGATAAAGCGCTCTGGAGATGGGTCCTAAGAAGTGGGCGAGTATTAGGATTAGAAACCAAACTATGCTGTCCGTTGGGCCGTTCACGCCACTAATAATGGGTCTTATTTTGAACGCTGAATGATCGGTAGACAAAAATCATCAGCGGTAACCAACTCATGAGCCCTCATGAGTAGGTACAGAAAGAAACATGATGGTTCGCCAAATCCGAGCTGTGTAATAATGGATGGTTCTAAACCTGCTGCTCTTGCCACTACTTGTGCGCTAAAGTTAAACCTTAGTGTATAATGTAGACTAGAAGCTATGGACCACAGGAACACTCTCCGGTGTTTTCACATTCGGCCTGATCAGCATCTTTCTCATGAAATGCTTAGAAATTTTCGTGCATAAACTTTTCCTCACCGTACCTTCCCTATACTCAGTGCCTTGCTCCATCACAGCGTCGTTGCTTGGTCAGTCTGACTCTATCCAGAATCGCTGCCTTCGATAAATAAAAAGCAATACAAGGAATGCTTTTTTCTTGCCCGTCTATGCTCGCTATCTTGAAATGTAAGGAGGCTGAGCAGTCACGAAAACTTAAAAAAAATTCAAACAACTGAACCGAATGAGTCTTTGAGTCTGTGCCTGCCAATTTCGTGTCAACAATTTCGAGCTCTGAATATTTAAAAAAAAAGGCATTCATTTATTTGGAGAATGCAATGGCTCAAACTCGTTGGAAATTTTGAAAATATTAGCACCGCCGCTATGTGTTTATGCTACCGTAGTTGTTCATCCAATGAGTATCATTGCGAAAAGACTTTGTATTGGGATCCGAACTATACGAATCTTGAGGATGTTAAGATTAGCAATAAATTTTGATTTGCTGCAGATTTTCTCATGCATGTGGAGGTGAATCAACCTATTACAATGCATCAGGAATTCTCAGTGGCATTGGTCGGTTGAACAACGTATGAAAGACAATCAACTTTCGTATTGCACAGGGTGTCATCGAAAGCGGAGAAGTGAATCAGTCCACAGCACACTAAGGAGATCGAAAGTTTTGAAAGAAGTGATCTTAGAAAGACAACTTCGCACTAGCGATTGCAAATTATTCGGCACCTGATCTTAACATGTTCTGTGGCAGTTTGATTTAGTCTCTTGCAAGGTGACTGCAACTGACACCCTTAGCTAACTCTATCTCACAACCACCGATAGGATATGAACAGAAGTGGAAAGGTAGCCTTGCACAAATCAGTACATCAAACTTTGGTTCGCCAGACCAAGGCCGACTATTTATCCTTCCAAGGAAGATGGCAGTGCTTTTAGGTGCTCTGCTGCGACGTCCAGAAAAGGCGCTCTCGCTCTATCTTGGCTTTTAAAGCTGAGCTGCTCAACATTTTCAGTCGGAAGGCCAGCTAATAATGACCTAAATAACACGCCCACAATTGGCCACCAGGATTGTTTCCAAATTCCAGCCGTGCTCAACAGACGCCAACCCTGATGCCCTTACTTGAGCCGGTAGTCGCGTCAACTTATTACACCCGAACAACGACAGAAAGGAAGAAATAATCGCATGCGTAATTAACTAGAGTCCCTCTTGTCATTCATAGACGGTTAATTTTGCTACAAAATACCGCAGATGCTGTCATAGTTGTGC
This sequence comes from Parelaphostrongylus tenuis, assembly GCA_019055375.1. Lineage (NCBI taxonomy): Eukaryota > Metazoa > Nematoda > Chromadorea > Rhabditida > Metastrongylidae > Parelaphostrongylus > Parelaphostrongylus tenuis. Next base: position 148,666 of record JAHQIW010007035.1, on the reverse strand, counting down.
GCCCACCAGCTTCCTATCGGCTCACCCATATAACACATTATCACTCAGTGGGCCATTCTTCTTTCTCATCCCAATTGGCAGTTGTCATTTACAAACTTGTGTAGATGACGAAAGTGATCTGAAGGAGTTTTGCAACCAGTTCGAGAAAATTATCTGCTACGAAGAGTTCACAAATATCGAAAAGCCCGTCGAAAAAAATGTGCCAAGCTGTACATATCGGGGACATTTCAAATAAAATTCTCTTTTTATATGCTTGGAAAGGAGGCAACAATCGATACTATCATTAGTTTCCTCATAAAATATATCAAATAATTGTCATGAAAAAATTTGCTCGCAGGGATGTGGATGTTTCTACGCATTCAGTTGAACTTGGATCGCACTTACAAAAATTTTTCCCCGACAATCCTTTCTGGCGTAAGCTTTCATTCCCTATCTGATGCTTTATGTCACATCCATCAAGGCTGTCTTTGACTAGCTCTTCTGTAGGAAATTTCGTGTATTTGTGTAACGCACTTTGCCACCATAAACAGCTCCATCAGGTTCTATTAACTGGTTAAGTCTGAATCTATATCGCGAGTCCACCTATTGCAAGACAAATATAAGCAGCACCACTGATCATCACACCACTCATTTTGATTTTGCTACGGTCTCTGCTTATGTCTTGCTTCCTCATTTGATTTAGAACAACCATGTAGCTTAAGTGAACCTACATCTTTGCAGCTGTATTATCTTCTTGGAAGAACATGAAGCACCTTCACTATTTGATGGCTGTTGTTAGTATACACTGGTAAGTGAGCATTTTTAATGGAAAGGTGGCCACTTTCCTAAATCATACTAAATGCTCTAGGCTTGCAAAAGCATTGGAAAGAGAACTGTTGTTTCCACGAACCTTGTGACAACCCATTGACCCAAATCATTGCCAGCATCCCCATTATCCACATAATGGGCACACTCGAGTCTGTTGAGAAGAAGGAAACGTGGTGAATGATGGAGATATGGGTCCACTATTCAAAACGACCACAAAGGGAAACGAAACAGGTAATCAGTGAATTTACTGCGATTACTTATAATCTCTGCAAGTGATTTGAGTAAGGAGAAAGCAGTGAAGGAGAGCTGACTGTTTTCATTACCATAATGTTAAGCACATTATCGTCATTGCACTAATATGAGCCTTATTTGGATTATGCGCCTTATAGTGCACTTTTAATTCTTCTTCTCTCTTTTTAACTAAGCAGCTTTATCGTTGCAGTCAATCTGTAATTGCACAAATGTCTGACGGTTTTGATTTGTGTGGCATCAAAAAATGTTGCTTAATTGTTCATTCCCATAGCAGATACTCTTCTCGTCGAGCGCCGTCTAATCGTAGCTCTTCTGCTTGACAGGTGCGGATATAGTAAAATCTTGTTGAAGTCACCGACAATATGCTGAAGCACGGAAACTAATCATGATCATGACTTTGGTAATACGAACTGTTCATATTTCCAAAAAAATTCTACATCGTTGCATGTGGCTTAGAAGCTACAGCTTACGTGAAAGATTTGAAATCATTCAGTAAATGGTTATTTTTAGCATATCAATGCTTGCTTGCTTGAAGTTTGCAGGCATCGATTATGACAAAATAGTGCTCGAGCAAGCTGTACGTCCTGACTCACCTTTCTAAAGCCATGCACAGTGGGTTGAGTTGCAATAAGGTGAAACTCAAAGAACTTTCAAGTCCAACTCCTTAAGATCACGATTCCGTGCGTCTTCTTGGAGAGAGTCAATTGCGGCTTGATTTCATCTGCGGTCCAGAACTCTGAATCTCATTCAGCATTTCTGAGTTATATTGTTATAACGTCATGACACTGCTATGGAAGGAGCAAAGTAGATGATTTCTTGCAGAGTACGAATAAAATTTTTGAGAAAATGAGGAATCAAAACTAAAATGTAAGAAGCAGAATAGTGTGACTTTCTGTGCGCCCTCAGCCACTAAATTGAATACCGCCTATTCATATTTTAAAACCTTGCCAATCTTCCATTTGCTTACTCTACATTCTTAAGAACACATAGCTTAAATCACGCTTTTATGATATTTTACTTCAGTAGTTAATCAGGAGCCGGTGGCGTAGTAGTAGTGAGGTTGTTCATCACAAATACGGTAATGGTACGGCAACGCCTCGGGCCCACCAAGGCTCTCTTTCTTCGGAGTCGGAGATTGTAGATAGACTTGTATTGTAACAGAACACTCAGTGCAATTCAAAGCGGAACAATGTAGCGCGGCTACTTAAGAAGCTTAGAGAGAATATTTTTGAAAAAGCATTCAAGGGCATCCATAAAAGAGGCAATTCTCATGCAGTGCTAAATATACAAATATCAATAACATAGGTGGATGTGGATGCGAGAAAGCGAATCGATGGCATAAAGTATTGCTGTCGTCATGGCGAAAGTGAAGGCGAAGCTCGTAATATCATTTTTCTTTTTCTTGTTAAATATCAACTAGCCTGATACCTCTGCCTATTTAGGTGATCGAGTTCATGTGATAGCAGTTAAGAATCATTTGAGTGCCAGCACGTTCAGTAATGTGGCACATGCTGCTACCTTCGCGTACTTGGGACACTTTCTGTTATGTGAATAGTGTAACGGAATAAACCTTTCTTTCAAAGCTTATTTACATGTTCTCTGTGAGGAAAAATCATTGTAATACGACAGCTATGTGATAGAACATGAAAGGGTAAGGAGGTTTTGTAATGCGGTCAGAAAGAATCTTTCCAATAATTCGCCTTAACGATAATGACATATCAAAGTGACACGTGTCCAACCTTAATCCGGTTACCGCTAAGTCAAAATTTCAGGGTCACAAAAGATTTAAAATATCGGTAATGATGTGACCACTTCAATGTTCGGTTTTATCATGTTCTGAGTTGCAACTCGAGACTTAAAGCAAAATTTTGGGTGATTCTTCTCATTATGCATTTAGGATACGTGATGCGACTAAAGAATGACTGGTATAGACTTTTCATTGACAGCTGAATATTATGACGACATATGGTGATAGTTCCGTTTTCGTTCATCGAGGCGGATAATGAAAACACAACAGTCACTCTGTTAACGACGACAGTTCCCAGATTTAACTGCTTTTGAGCCACATCCATCAACTTACATGTATTTATTTGAACTGCAGAAGAGCAATCGCTCAGTAGCTATATCCACATTCTATGGCTGCATTCATTATCAGTCATGCTAACTACACTACTGATAGATTAAGCTCGTGATGTTTTCCTTGGTGGTAATGAAGATGCGGTCCAAACTTCCTGTTTAAAGAACTGCTCATATCGGCACCACTTTCATGCCCTTCGACGAAAGATTTTATAGTTTTTAGTCAGCTTTTCTCCAATCATGTGGTCATGCTTGAATAGAAATCCGTTTGAAATGACTTCTTCTTGAGCAACTTCATTTTTTTTATCTATAACAAGGCTCTTCTACGGATTACAAAAAGATCAAATCTTTGCGAATATGGTGACGAACGAACCCAAAACAGAATTACGAGACTACCGATGAGTCAAGTAGTCATCACAACTTTTTATGAGGAAGTGGTCGAATTCCGCTTGCATTATGCTGTTGGGTGAATTCTATGTCCATCACCCACTTTTTTTCCTCTAATCAATAATTCGTAAAAGAAGCGTTTGGTGGAGGAGAATTACAGAAGACAGCTTTTCGTTCACATTTTTTCTTCTGAATAAATTTTTTCATTTGCAGTCACCTTTGTTGGTCTTGCCTATTTTGGCACAATATCCAACAATGTCCGAAAGACGATTTATCACTGCGGAAATGGATGCATGAACGACGAAGTTTATTGCCTAATTGGTGTCCAATTTAATGCAGAAATCACTTCAAATGTGTACCTATCACGTGAGAATCAGTACCCAAGTACAAACACGTGAAGGATCATTGATGTGTTCTGACAGACTATGTATACTAAAGAGTATTCAAACTAAAATGATTCCAACAAAATCATAAGCGATCGTTCTGTGAGGGAAGAGTGAGGGAGAGGTTTTGAACCAATATGTTTTTATTGCATCGCTTACGATACCATATTGTGGTTGGCCCATTTTTGCAAAGATTAACTTGGACATTGAGAGAATGAAAGTCAATCTTTTTAGGGTCTTTCTCGAGTGAGCTTCATGCACTGTGATTATATGTTGAGTAATTCAAAGCATTAGTCCATCTCCTCTTATGCTGATTTTAGTCATAAATGCAATGGCAATGGTAGGTGTTAATCGTTGTCCCATGGCCAATCGTTTAAGCTGCGTGTATTATTATTCAGACCATCTGAAGACAGAGCAGTTTAGACACCTCCTCAAGAGGCTTATAAGCTGCTGAATTGGTAAGCTAGACCAATAAGCGAAGTCACGTCGAACGATTCCATAACGTGCTACGTTGTTGAGGTGCGTATTACAAGGACGATCCAGAAATATCTGGGTGCTGGCAAGGTTTTAAGAGCGAGGGATGCGTCTTAGTAACTGGACGACTATAGGCTCACAAACCAAGCTATTCTGTCCGTTGGCCCGTCACGCAAATAAAGATGGCTCTTGCCTTGAGCGTTAAAGAATCGGTAGACACGAAACCATTAGTGGAAACCAGTTTATGAGTCACTATGAGTAGGTATAGGACAGGGACATGGTCGTTGGCCAATTTTAAGCTGTGTAATAATGGAGGATTGAAATCTGCTGTTCCTGCCACTTGAGCCATTCTGTGTTTAGTCTTCGGTATTCACTTCGAAATTTTTAACAGACGATGGACAGTACAGGGAACGGTCTTGCAGATGTTTTTCCGTTATACTGACATCCAACTGACGAAAATAATACAACAAATCTCGTGTACCTACTCATAAAGACTTATAAGTTGGTCTCCACTGACGAAATGGTGTTTACCGATCCTTAAACGTTCAAGATAAGACCCATCATTAGCTTCCTGCACGTGCCAAAGGAAAGATTAGCTCGGTTTATAAACCTAGTAGTCGTCCAGTTATTAAGACACATCACCGGCTCACCTTACCAACACCCAAATATTTCTGGATCTTCTATGTACTACGCGCCTTAACAACGAGTATGTTATGCAATAATTCGACGTAGCTTCGCTGTATACAAACGTTTCGAATGATTCTGCACTACAAGCCACCTATGAGCTTCTTACGCAACATAAAAGAGCTGAAATTATGTATGGCTTCTCAATTCAACAGCTTATGAGACTCTTGAAGAAGCGACGAAACTGCTCAGTCTTCAAATGATCTGGAAAATATTACAAACGACTTAGATTGTCGGCCACGGGACAACGAGCTGGCACCAACTCTTGCCATTGCGTTTATGTCTAAAATTGAAGCACCCGTACTCAATCTCGGACACCACTCTATTGTAGATATATTGGCGACTGCTTTGTCATTTGTTCAACACAAGAGGACATGGACAAATGCTTTGAATTACTTTATACACTATCCCAGTACACAAGCTTCACCCGAGAAAAACCCCAAAAGGATTGGCTTTCATTTCTTAACGTGCAAGCTAACCTTTCCAAAAATGGCTACATCATAAAATGGTATTGAAAGCAAAATAATTGAAACATCCTGGCCCATGGTCTCCTCTCTCACCTCTGCCACACAAAGCGATAGCTTATAAGATATTGTTTTACGCGACCTCCGGTATGTATACGGGCAAAGAGCAAAGAGAAGAATCATTGAACTTGTCACGCGAAATAGCCATCTCAAACGGGTACGAAAATGTAGCTTATCAGAATAGGTTCAGAAGAAATGTTAAACGCTCAAACGACAGAGGCAATGACAGTAAGATCCCGTTCATCCTCCCCTTCATTTCAAACGAAATAAATGCAGCCATGAAGTGAAGATTGACAGGGATTTTGATATTTGTTCTGTCTCTCATTACCGTTCAGATGAATTATTCAAAAAATTCTGTTTAACCGCATTACAAAATCTCCCTATCGTTATATGTTCTATCACTAGCCCTTCGTATTACATTGACATTTCCTCACGAAGAGCGACCACATGTGAGAGGAAAGAAGTATTCAAAAAAAGAGTTTATTCCGTTACACTATTCACATAACAAGTATTTGTCTCAAATATGCCACGATAGCAGCAGGTGCTACATTACTGAACATGGTAGCAATTGAATAATTCTCAGCTGTTTCCACTATGAACACGATCACCTAAATAGACAAACTTACAAAGCTGCTTAATGTTTAGGAAGAAAAAAGATAAGTTCATATTACATACGCTTCGCCTTCACATCTACTATGTCCACAACAATGCCTTATGACATCGATTAGCTTATTCGCATCCATTATCCACCTAGGTCTCCGAAGTTTGCACATTTAGCTCTACTTGATTATTGGCTTTTTTATGACTGCGTTTGAATGCTGATCAAGTTTGTTTTCTCTAGGCTTCTGAAGTAGCCACACTACATTGTTACCCTTCAAAATGCAGTGAGTGATCTGTTACCAGACAAGTCTATGAACAGTTCCGACTCCCGGGACATTAAGGCCTCAGTGATCCCGAGGCGGTCCCGCACCATAGACATAACCTATCACTGAATGTTTTTCGACCTTCGACGTAGATTGTAATTCTTGAGCCACATGGAGCGCTGTACATATTTTGTGATATTTGAACAGGCGATGAAAACAAAGTCATGATCATATTACTTTTTGTGCTTTAGCATGGCGTCGGTGACTTACACAAGAAAGAGTGTACTCTATCTTCCCCTGATAAGCAGCAGGGTTACGATCAGACGATGTGACTATATTCAGCTTCTAAGGATTCTCCATATCTTGTGGTTTTGACAAAAAGGTTGCAATGAGAAGCTCCGCATATCAACGTTATTGAGTAGCTTTGTGAAACACCACAATAGGTTTCGGGATTAAAATGCCAAATACGTTGCAAGATTAAGCGCATGTGTTAACAATCAGTGAACATTTTTCCGATGCCGCACGCATCAGCAACCGTCAGACATTTGTGCCTTTACAAAATGAGTGCAACGGAAAAGCTGCACAGTTAAGAAAACAGAAGAAGAATGGTAAATTCATTAAACGGCGCATAAGTCGAAGAAGGCTCATATTGTTGCAATGAAGATGATGTGCCCAACTACATTTTGGTAATATAAACAGCCAGCTCTCCCTCACTGGTTCCTCTTTACTCAGATCACTTGCAGAGATTATAAATACTTACAATAAATTCATTGATTGCCAATTTCGTTACCATCTGTCGTCCTGTTCAATTTTGGAGTCACTTGTCCATCGTTCACCACGTTTCCTTCATCTCGACGGACTCGAGGCTGCCAGCATACGGACTTTTGCGGTGGTGACATATATCTTCGCCACATGGATTTTCACAAGGGTCGTGGCAACAGCAATTATTTTTTCCATTTTGGTTGCAAGCCTACAGCATTAGCCATTGCTTAAAGAAGTGGTCATCATTACCTTTCAAAAATGCTCACTTACCAATGCAATACTAACAACAGCCATCAAAATGAGAAGATGCTTCATGTTCTTTGAAGAAGACGAGACAGCTACAAAGATGTAGGTTCACTTAAACTACGTAGCTGTTCTAAATGAAGTAGGGAAGTCAAAACTAAGTAAAGACAGTAGCAAAACCAATGTAAGTGGTGAGATGACCATTGGCGGTGCTTATATTTGCCCTGGAGTAGATTGACTTACGATAGATACAGAGTTTTCCAGAAAACCTGATAGAGCTGTTTACGGTGGGAAAGTTTACACAAAGCCACGAAAGTTTCTACAAAAGAGCTAGTTAAAGATAGCCATAATGGATGTGACAAAGTGCATCAGATAGGGAAAGAACACTTTGGCCAAAAAGGATTGTCGGGGAAATTTTGTAAGTGCAACCTAAGTTTAAATGAGTGCGTAGAAACAACATCTTTGTGAACATATTCTTGATGATAATTATTTGATATAATTCATGAGACAATTGACATTATTGCTTCCTCTCTTCGGTAAATATCCAAGAAGATAATTTTATTCGGAATATTAACATCATGTACGGCTTGTCATATATTTTTCGATGGGCTTTTATTCCAATTAGAAACTCTTCGTAGTGGATTATTTCTCGAACTGCTTGCAAAACTCCTTTGAATTACTTTCGTCATTTGCGCAATTATGTAAATGGCAGCTGCTATCTCTGCCTTTCTTTCAGCATGGGAACGAAGAATAGCCCACTGAGGTGATAATATTATCGCATGAGGTGAGCCGATAGGAAACCTTTGGTCGTACAGCAATCACAGCACCTGTGAAATTCTATAGCAAAAGTAACCCTATATGATTGATAGGAGAGACGTCATTTGATCAATATATGCCGTTATTTTTCCTTTGATTTGACGAAAGTCTTTGATTCAGTGGGAACGAAGCGGTCATCGAGGTCCGCATACTCAGGGCGTCTTTACTCGGTGCATATCGATCCGTCCTAAGTCGTATAACGATGTCACAGCGATGTTCTACAGCAATATTACCATCGACGAAGGAGGAGGGGTTTGACAAGGCGTTACATTTTTGCCATGATTACTCACTACCACCTTTCAAAACGTCATGCGAATATTGGTCTGGGACGATGTGGGAGTGAAGATCAACGGTCGACAATTAATCCATCTTCGCTTAACTGATGATATCGTCTTAATAACACCAGGCATCAGCCGGGCGGAGCGGATGCTTACCGATTCCGTTAACGTTTGTGGGAAGATTGGCCTTCGCCTAGATTTCACGAAAAGGATGTTTATTAACGGATTGGTTTTGAATGCCCCATTAACGTTTAACGAAGCGAGCATCTACGAATGCTTCAGTTACGTCCATGTAGGTCGTGAGGTTTTTATGATGAACGACCTAGTTTCAGAGTTGAGCAGGAAGGAACGAGCGGCTTAGGAAACGCTTAAGAAGATTGAGGTCTTAGTGAAGAGACAAAGAGCATCCGACTCCGCGCCCACCTTTTCGACTCGACGATTATGCCTGCCCTAATGTATGCAGCAGAAACCTGGTCGCTACGTAAGCAAGATGAGAAATCACTTGGCGTTATTAAACGCGCAATCGAAACTTCGATGCTAGGGGTATTCCATATCTCGCAAACAAGAGAGGTACAGTAAGCCGGACACGTAGTGCGCTTCAACGGCAACCAATGGACGAGAGGTGTTACCTGCTGGATTCCCTCGCGGAGTCATGCCTTCCAAAAGAGGACCACGGACCCCCTAGTCCGATTTTCTCCGAGAAGCTTAGGAGAAAGATAGATGTTCAGCGAATCTTTAAAGCGATAAGGAACAACTGGACTACTGTTGCAGGCGATGAGCAAAGATGAAAGTGTAGCTGGTGCGCGTCCGAGTAACTCGACGATAAATGGCGAGACAGATTATACAGATGAAATCTCAGAAAAACTTAAGAAAAGGTGATTTATCTTCGAAGCGGCTTTTTATTTTGTTGTAGCAGTAGAAATAAAATTGTGATTGTCATTCAAGTATTTCTCGTTGTACGAAGCTTTTGTTTAGTGTTCGGTAATCATCGGTAGCTTAAGTCTTGGGATTACAACAATGTGTTTAATTTTTGTAAAAGACTTTTTGTTGCGTTGTAAATATCAAAAGAAGATTGAGGTTTGCAAATTTAGATTATCTCGGTAGTTCGCACCTTTTTTGGACCCTTCGATAAAAACACACCCTTTGATTTTTTCTGGAGTCTTGGCTCACATCTCAGAGATTTCGAAGGCGTTTCATAGTTTCAAAATGGCTCTTTTACTGTACTGTAGCACCAAAATCTAAAACAATATTTCTCATCCAAACATTTTTCACCGAACAAAAAATTTTTTTAGACATTTAGTGACCATTCGATAGTATGAATCATGTCAATAATAATGATGTGGATAGGGATTTCGCAACATGATCGCTAGGCTACAGCGTCTTTCCGGTGTTATGTTTGCGAAACTCAATCTTCTGTTAATGGATACAACGCAGCATCAAGTCGCTTCCAAAACCAAACACATTTTTGGAATCCACTAGATTTAAGCTATAGAATGGCTAGTAAAGGCTAAAGGAAAACTTTCCTCAGCGGAAAATGTTCCAACGGAGAAAGATTATCTGAACCAACTTGTCACGTGGTCTGTTAAATGGGCTCTTGTACAGCCCGACACCCGTGTTTCGACCTTGACAGTCTCGTCAGTCGGGCAGATCCCGTCGTTTTTTGGCTCAGAAAACAGACATGAGATGTACCTAATAATGTAGAATGGCCACTCGCGTTAACCGAGATTCGAACCCGGATCTCACTCCTTACGCGAGCTTGTGCTGAACCGTTGCATAACCGACGCTCGTTTTGCATAGCACTCTTTTTACGCTACAACGCGTTATCTGTCACCCAACCGTCGCCGTTCTGGCGTGGCAGCCGCTATCGGCTTTCATCCCACTTATGTTGACAGATATTGGATATCAATAATCAGTCGAAATTCATTCATTTGACCGCGTCTTGCTGTGGTATGATATCATATGATGCACGCGCTCCAAAAAGAGTGAGATCTGTTTTCGAATTCCGACTGACGTAAATGTTTTTGCCCAACACTCTATATTATTGGGTTTGCTGCAACATCACACTACCCGCAATACGCAGTCAAACAAAATGAAGCCTGGTTTATTATTAGACATAATGATACTTCGGGTTAGTGCTGCCTGCACGAACTCACCATAGAACCGAAACGCTGTTCACCTAGCCACAAATCCTTTAGCCTTTGCACGGTTGATGTTCTTGAAAGCAGTCCGTGCATCGCATCCCAATTTGTACTCAAGAAGCACAAACTGCGATAAAGGATTCTTTAAGTGGCCATGATGCGGCAAGTACGGACAAATTTGGCACCAAAGAGAAAGAACACAAAATTCTGCAGAAAGCGGTGTTGAATTGTTGCTTGAGAGATGGCAGAAATTTGTTCACGTTGATGACGCATACCTTAGTCGTGTTATTTTATATAAGTTGTATATTTAATTTTGGCTAATAAATTTGGTTTCTACTGCTCTGGTGCCAAAACTTATCAAAAGATGTGGTATAGGATTTCATGGGAAATTACAAACAAATCAGAATGCAACCGTTTTAGTTTTGTGCCTTTCCACACGTATCTTCTTGAAGCGTAAACAAGCGCTAGTCGTCCACAAAATCATCGAAGTAAAGCAGAGGTAACCTCTGTATTCCAAGAGTGCGAAAAAGGAAGAAATTAACGAAAAATAATTAATAAGGTAGAATGAAAGCGTTCCATTACTTTGTGTCTACCCACACTCAGTTCTCTTATTTAAAGCGTTTATCAACGCTAGCGTTTTCACAAGAATCATCGATAAGATAAAAGATAGTGTTAGTCTCGATATTCCAATATCAAGCCATCTTTATTGAACCCTTGAGTAAGAGACAAGAGTGTGAAAAAACACAAAATCTGTGATTAGTCTCAATCAGATTCATTTACGACTTTTAGTAAAGTTTTCTTGGTACTATTCCCTTATCCGATCACTGATCGACCACTCGTGGGAATGTCATTTTTCGGTGACTTATGAAGCCCAGGTAGTCATTCGATAGCACAAATTCAAAAAATTTGAAAATGCATTTCAATTTCTAAACGGCCTTTCTATAGCGCTGTTACAGCAGAAATAAATTTATACCGTTTTTTCGAGTGTTTTGGAGACCGCGCTCAAATTTTAGTATATCTCATAATGCTATCTGAGCCAACTGGTCATGTGGTCTCTTAAATGGGCTCTTGTACATCCCGGTACACGTGCTGCGGCCTTGACAGTCTCGCCAATCAGGCAGAATCCTTCGTCTTTTAGCCAATCCTTTGTGGGTGCTAAAATTCACACACTAAGAGTAGGCGACGAGCAACGATTTACACTATACTGCTGGCAAGTGAAAATCACTAGAACAGCAGTTTTGTGCACTCGATTGCTCATAGCTGGTATTTTGAAAATACTATACCATTCCTTATAAGTGTTTGCCTAAGACCACGCTCAGATTTCAATATGTCTCATTATTGCTATCTGAGCCAAAAAACGACGGGTTCTGGCAGACTGACGAGACTGTCAAGGTCGAAACACGTGTGTCAGGCTGTAAAAGAGCCCATTTAACAGACCACGTCACAAGTTGGCTCAAATAACAATTAACAATTACGAGATATATTGAAAAATAAAATCATGTCCCTCGGAACATGATTTTATTTTCAAGATAATCTTTATTTTATCGCCTTGTCAAACCCTCCTCCTACGTCGATGGTAATATTGCTGTAGAACATCGCTGTGACATCGTTATATAAATTAAGAAGGATCTTTATGGACCGAGTAAAGACGCCCTGAGTATGCGGACCTCAATGACCGCTCCGTTCCCACCGAATCAAAGACCTTCGTCAAATCAAAGGAAAAATAACGGCATATATTGATCAAATGACGTCTGTCCGATCAATCATGTAGGGTTACTTTTGCTAAAGAAATTCACAGGTGCTCTCATTGCTGTACGACCAAAAATTTCCTTTCGGCTCACCTCATACGATAATATTATCACTTCAGTGGACTATTCTTCGTTCCCATGCTGAAAGAAAGGCAGGAATTCACTACGAAGAGTTTCTAATTAAAAAAAAGCCCATCGAAAAAAATATGACAAGCCGTACATGATGTTAATATTCCAAATAAAATTCTCTTTTTGGATATTTACCAAAGAAAGGAAGCAAGAATGTCAATTTTCTCATAAATTATATCAAATAATTATCATGAAGAATATGTTCACAAAGATGTGGTTTCTACGCACTCACTTAAACTTAAGTTGCACTTACAAAATTTCCCCGACAATCCTTTTTGGCCAAAGTGTTCTTTCCCTATCTGATGCACTTTGTCACATCCATCATGGCTATCTTTAACTAGCTCTTTTGTAGAGACTTTCGTGGCTTTGTGTAAACTTTCCCACCGTAAACACCTCTATCAGGTTTTCTGGAAAACTCTGTATCTATCGTAGGTCCATCTACTCCAGGGCAAATATAAGCACCGCCAATGGTCATCACACCACTCACTTTGGTTTTGCTACTGTCCCTATCTAGTTTTTACTTCCCTACTTCATTTAGAACAACCACGTAGCTTAAGTGAACCGACGTCTTTGCAGCTGCATCGCCTTCTTTAAAGAACATGAAGCATCTTCTCATTTTGATGGCTGTTGTTAGTATTGCATTGGTTAGTGAGCATTTTTGAGAGGTAAAGATGATCACTTCTCTAAGCAATGGCTAATGCTCTAGGCTTGTAATCAAAATGGAAAAAATATTTGCTGTTGCCACGAGCCTTGTGAAAATCCATGTGGCGAAGATATATGTCACCATCGCAAAAGTCCGTATGCTGGGCACCATCGAGTCCGTCGAGATGAAGGAAACGTGGTGAAGGATGGACAAGTGACTCCAGAATTCAACAGAACGTCAGAGGGAAACGAAATTGGTAATCAGTGAATTTATTGTAAATATTTATAATCTCTGCAAGTGATCTGAGTAAAGAGGAACCAGTGAGGGAGAGCTGGCTCTTTATATTACCAAAATGTTGTTGGGCACATCATCTTCATTGCAACAATATGAGCCTTCTTTGACTTATGCGCCGTATAGTGAATTTACCACTATTTTTCTGTTTTCTTAACTGTGCAGCCTTTCCGTTGCACTCATTTGGTAACGGCACAAATGTCTGACGGTTGTTGTTGCGTGCGGCATCGGGAAAATGTTCACTGATTGTTAACACATGCGCTTATTTTTGCAACGTATTTGGCATTTTAATCCCGAAACCTATGGTGGAGTTTTACAAGTACTGAATAACAGAATATGCGGAGCTTCTCGTTGCAACCTTTTTGTCAAAACCCAAGATATGAAAAATCCTTAGAAACTGAATATAGTCACATCGTCTGACCGTAACCCTGCTGCTTATCAGGTGCAGATAGAGTACACTCCTTCTTGTTTAAGTCGCCGACGACATGCTAAAGCACAGAAAGTGATATGATCATGACTTTGTTTTCATCACCTGCTCAAATTTCACAAAATATGTACAGCGCTTCATGTGGCTCAAGAATTACAAGTTACGTCGAAGGTCGAAAAACATTTAGTGAAAGGCTATGTCTATGGTGCGGGACCGCCTCGGGATCACTGAGGCCTTAATTACTCGGGAGTCGGAAACTGTTCATGGACTTGTCTGGTGACAGATCACTCACTGCATTTTGAAGGGTAACAATGTAGTGTGGCTACTTCCGAAGTCTAGAGAAAACAGACTTGATCAGCATTCAAACGCAGTCATAAAAAACCAATAATCAAGTAGAGCTAAATGTGGAAACTTGGGAGACCTAGGTGGATAATGGATGCGAAAATGCTAATCGATGGCATAAGGTATTGTTGTGAAGTAGATGTGAAGGCGAAGCGTATGTAATATGAATTTAACTTTTCTTCCTAAACATTGAGCACCTTTGTAGTTTTGTCTATTTAGGTGATCGTGTTCATAATGGAAACAGCTGAGAATTATTCAAGTGCAAGCATATTCAGTAATGTAGCACCTGCTGCTACCGTGGCATATTTGAGACAAATACTTGTTATGTGAATAGTGTAACGGAATAAAATCTTTTTTAAAAACTTCTTTCCTTTCACATGTGGTCGCTCATCGTGAGAAAATGTCATTGTTATACGAAGGGTCAGTGATAGAACATAAAACGGTAGGGAGATATTGTAATGCGGTTAAACATAATCTTTTGAATAATTCGTCTGAACGGTAATGAGAGGCCGAACAAATATCAAAGTTCCTCTCAATCTTCACTTCACGACTGAATTTTTCCGCTTGAAATAAAGGGAAGGATGAACGGGACCATACTATCATTGCCTCTGCCGTTCGAGCGTTTAACATTTCTTCTGAACCTATTCTGATAAGCTACATTTTCGTACCCAGTTGAAATGGCTATTTCGCCTAACAAGTTCAATAATTCTTCTCTTTGCTCTTTGCCCGTACACATACCGGATGTCGCGTAAAACAAATATCTTATAAGCGATCGCTTTGTGTGGCAGGTATGAGAGAGGAGGCCATGGGCCAGAATGTTTCAATTACTTTGCTTTCAATACCATTTTATGATGTAGCCATTTTTGAAAAGGATAGCTTGCACGGTAAGAAATGAAAGCCAATCTTTTTGGGGTTTTTCTAGGGTGAAGCTTATAAACTGCGATAGTATATAAAGTAATTCAAAGCATTTGTCCATGTCCTCTTGTGTTGAACAAATGACAAAGCAGTCGCCAATGTATCTACAATAGAGTGGTGGTCCAAGATTGAGTACGGGTGCTTCAATTTTAGACATAAACGCTATGGCAAGAGTTGGTGCCAGTCGTTGTCCCGTGGCCAACAATCTAAGTCGTTTGTAATATTTTCCGGATCATACACCGGTGTTTCGGAGGTTTCGATCGCCTCGTCAGTGACTCCCGCCCCACATTAAGCCCTGCATTGTAGCAAGGAGGGAGGCGTATGTGGTGTGTGGTGATGGCATAGTGTACAATGACACTGGTCCATCACCATCAGTCTATTGTTTCGGCTGGTAGACCAAAACTAATCCATTTCTACCAGCCGAAACCCTCGACTGATGATGATGGATCAGTGTCATTGTGTACTATGCCATCAACACATACCACATACGCCTCCCTCCTTGCTACAATGCATGGCTTAATGTGGGGCGGGGGTCACTGACGATTAGGCCGAAACCTCCGAAACACCGGTGTATGGCCCTGGCGTACCAACCTCGTTTAGGTTAAAAACATTCTTTTTTTTTGGAATTATTTTGAATGTTTATTACGAGGTTTTAGAAACAGTCGATTTAATGGATCAATTTTCCGGATCATTTGAAGACTGAGCAGTTTCGTCGCTTCTTCAAGAGTCTCATAAGCTGTTGAATTGAGAAGCCATACATAATTTTAGCCCTTTTATGTTAAGAAGCTCATAGGTGGCTTGTAGTGCAGATTCATTCGAAACGTTTGTTTAGGGCGAAGCTACATCGAATTATTGCATAACATGCTCGTTGTTAGGGCGCGTAGTACGTAGAAGATCCAAAAATATTTGGGTGTTGGTAAAGTGAGCCGGTGATGTGTCTTAATAACTGGACGACAACTAAGTTTATAAACCGAGCTAATCTTTCCTTTGGCACGTGAAGGCAGCTAATTATGGGTCCTATCTTGAACGTTGAAGGATTGGTGAACACCACATCATCAGTGGAGACCACCTTATAAGCCTTTATGAGTAGGTACACGAGATTTTGTTGTATTCTTTCGCCAGCTGGATGTCAGTATAAAGGAAAAACATCTGCAAGACCGTTCCCTGTACTGTCCATCGTCTGTTAAGGAATTTCGAAGTGAATACCGAAGAGTAAACACAGAATGGGCTCAAGTGGGAGGAACAGCAGGTTTAAGCCCTCCATTATTACACAGCTTAAAGTTGGCCAATCACCATGTTCTCACCTATACCTACTCATAGGGACACATAAGCTGGTTTCCACTAATGGTTTCGTATCTACCAATTCTTCAACGCTCAAGGTAAGAGCCATCTTTATTTGCGTGACGGGCCAACGGAACAAATAGCTTGGTTTGTAAGCCTAATAGTCGTCCAGTTATTAAGACACATCCTTCGCTCTTAAGACCTTGCCAACACCCAAATGTTTCTCGATCGTCTATGTAATACGCACCCCAACAGCGTAGTACTCGTTACGGAATCCGTCGACGTGACTTCGCTTTACACAAGCGTTTCAAATGATTCTGCACCACAAGCCACCCACGAGTTTCTTACGCAGCATGAAAGAACAATAAATCTGTGTAGTTCTCAGTTCAGCAGCTTATAACCCTCTTGAAGAGGTGTCTAAACTGCTCTGTCTTCAGATGGTCTGGGAAATATTACACGCAACTTAAACGATTGGCCATGGGACAACAACTAACCCCTACCTTTGCCATTGCATTTATGACTAAAATTAGCTTAAGAGGAGATGGACAAATGCTTTGAATTACTCAACATGCAATCACAGTGCGTAAAGCTCACTCGAGAAAGACCCAAAGAAGATTGACTTTCATTTTTCAATGTCCAAGTTAATCTTTGCAAAAATGACCACACCACTAAATGGTATCGTAAGCGAAGCAATAAAAACATATTGGTTCCGAACTTCTCGTTCAACCTTCCCTCACAAAACGATCGCTTATGATTTTGTGGAATCACTTTATTTTGAATACTCTACAGTATACATAGTCTGTCGCAATATATTAACGATCTTTCACGTGTTTGTAGTTAGGTACTGAGTCTCATGTGATAGGTAAGCATTTGGAGTGATTTCTTTATTATATTGGATATCAATTAGGCAATAGGAGCTTTGTCAATTGCACAGGAAAAGTGCTGTCCACGAAATGTCGTTAAAGTGGACTTCGTCGTTTATGTATCCATTTCCGCAGTGATAAATCGTGTTTCGGATATGTTGTGGGATATTATGGTGCCAAAACAGGCGAGATCAACAAAAGTGATTACAAATAAAAATTTATTTGGAAAAAGAAAATGTGAATGAAAAACCGTCTTTTGTAATTCTCCTCCACCGGACGATTCTTTTACGAAAATTCATTGATTCAGAACAAAAATGTGGGCTGATTGACATGGATTTCACCCAACAGTATAATGCAAGCGGAATCCGACCATTTCCTCATAAAAAGTTATGATGACTGCTTGTCTAATCGGTACTCTCTCGTAATTCTGTTGTAGGCTCGTTCGTCACCATATTCGCAAAGATTTGATCTTTTTGTAATCCGTAGAAGAACTTTGTTATAGATAAAAAAAAGAAATTGCTCAAGAAGAAGTCATTTCAAACGCATTTTTATTCAAGCACGACTACATGATTGGGGAAAAGATGAACAAAAACTATAAAATCTTTGATGAAAGGCATGAAATTGATGCCAATATAATCAGTTTCTCAAATAAGAAATTGGGCCCCATCTCTTTTACCACCAAGGAAAAGACCAAGAGTTCAATCTATCAGTAGTGCAGTTAGCGTGCATGATAACCTATGCTGCCGTAGAACGTGAATATGGCTACTGAAGGTCTTTGCAGGATTCAAATCAATACATGAAAGTTGAACGTTGTAGCTTAAAGGCAATGTAGTCTGAGGAATTGTCGTCGTTATCAACATGACGACTATGCTTTCAGTATTCGCCTCGATTAACCAAATTCGGTACCATCACCATACCTTATCGTATTATTCAATTGATAACATAATAACTATACCAGTCGTTTTTCAGTCGCATTTCGTATCCCTAAATGCATAATGAAAAGAATCACTTAAAAATATGCTTTGAGCCTCGAGTTGTGACGCAGAGAATGATAAAAGCAAACAAGTAACTGTTCATACCACTATCGACATTCTAGATTGTAGGTGAGTTCGAACTCCTATTTAGCGGTAACCTGCTAAGGCTGGATGCGTGTGATTTCAATATTTCATTATCGCTCAGACGAATTATTGGGAAGATTCTGCTTAACCGCATTACAAAGTCTCTTTACCGTGTCATACTCAATCACTGTGCTGTCGTATTACAATGAGTGTTATTAACAGAGAACAAACACATAAAAGAGAGGTTCAAATAAAATTTTACTCCTCCATACCATTGAAATAACAGGAAATGCCTCAAATACGAGACGAGACCGCAGGTGCGACGTTATTGAACATGCTAGTACTTGAACAATTCTTATCTGTTTCCACCGTGGACTCAACCACCTAAATAGGAAAACTACAAACTTGTTCGATGTTTGAGAGAAAAAATATAAATTCACATTATACACGTCTCGTCTTCATATCTACTATATCGACAGCAACACTCTATGCCATCATTTCACTTTCTCGCATCCATCATTCACCTAGGTTTTCGAAGTTTGTATATTTAGCTCTGCTTGAGAATTGCCTTTTTATGAATGCTCTTGAAAGCTGGTCAAGTCTGCATTCTCTGGACTTCTAAAGTAGCCGCGCTACATTGTTCTCCTTCGAATTGCATTGAGTGATCTGCTACCGAGACAAGTCTATCAACAATTTTGACTTCGAACAAATAAAACGTCGGTGGGCCCAAGGCGGTGTCGTACCATTAGCGTACATGTGATGAACGACATCACCACTACTACTTTAATCACTCTTGATTAGCTGCTAAAGTAAAATGTCACGAAAATGTGATTAAAGCTACGAAGTGTTCTATAAAACTTGAAATAAGAAAATGGAAGATTGGCGTTTCAAAATACATAGAGACAGGATTCACTACGGTGGTTATGAGTGGACAAAAAGTCCCACTGTTCTGCTGCTTAAATTTTAGTTTTGATTCCTCATTTCTCAAAAATTTTATCCATAATCTGCAAGAAGTCATTTCTTTGCCTCTTCCTTAATATCATCGTGTGATGACTGTATAGCACAGAAATGATGAATGAGATCCAGAGTTCTTAGCCTCAGATGATAGATAAAGTCGCAAATGATTCTTCCCAACGAAGCGTGCTAAATCGCGACCTCGAGGAATTGATCATGTAATTTCTTCAACTTTCAACTTTTTGCAGTTCAACCCGTTGTTGAACTTTCAAAAGGAGCATGAAGACGTACAAACTGCTTGGGCGTTGTTTCTTCATAACTGTTGCTTACAAACTGCAAGCAAGTATTGTTATGCTAGAAATAACCATTCACCCAATGTTTTTCGACCTTTGACGTAAAAGGAAACTCTTAAACCACATGTAGCGCTGTACATGCTTCTTAGCTGGACAGATGATAAAGGCAAAGTCATGATCAAATTTATTTTCTGTGCTTTAGCATGCCGCCTGTGACTTCTACAAGAAAGAGTATACTCCATCGGCACCTGACCCATAGCAGAGCTACGACTAGACAATGTAACTCTATTCAGTTCCTAAGGACTCTTCATATCTTGTGGTCTTGACGAAAAAGTTGAGATGAGAAGCTCGGCGCACTCTGTTGTTGCATAGCTTTATAGGGACTCCACTATGAAGTATTGGAATTGAAATGCCAAGCACGTTGTAAAATTTAGAAGCATCTGCCATGCGAATGAGCAATCAAGGAGCATTCTTTCGGTGCCACACACAACGACCACCGTCAGACATTTGTTTACTTACAAAATCTGCACACGAAAAAGCCGCGCAGTTCAGAAGATAAAAGAAGAGTGGACAGTTCACTATAACGCGCATAAGTGAACAAGGCTCATATCAGTAGAATGATGATAATGTGCTTAACATTACGGTGATTAAAACAGTCAGCTCTTCATCACATGGTTCCTCCTTTCTCAAATTACTCGCAGAGTTTTAAGCAATCACAATGAATTCATTGATTACCAATTTCGTTCCTCACTGTCGACCTGTTGAATTGTGGACCCACATGTCCATCTTTACCACGCTTCCTTCACCTCGGCGCACTCGAGGGTGCCCATCATATGGTCCTTTGGAATGATGACATATATCTTTGTCACATGGATTATCACAAGGTTCGAGGCATTAGATCCTCTCTTTAGGAGGCAAGCTAGAGCATCAGCCATCAGTAAGTGGAAAGGTCACCTTTACCTATTGAAAATGCCCACTTACCAGAGCAATACTAACAACTACCATCAAAATGAGAAAGATGCTTCATGTTCTTTTGAGAAGGCAATACAGCTGCAAAGATGTAGGTTATGTTAAGGTATATGGTTGATCTCAATCAATATCAAGTAAAAATATATCCGAAGACACCTGCAAAACCGATGTGAGTGTTGTGATGACCAGTGGTGTTGCTTATATCTGTCCTGGACTAGATGGAGTTAGGGTAAGTACAAAGTTTTTCAGAAAACGTGAAAAGGCTGTTTACGTGGAAAACGAGCGTTACACAAAGACACGAAAGTTTCTATTACAGAGCTAATTGAAATAGCCATGATGGATGTGAAATAGTGCATCAAATAGGGACAGAACACAAACTATAAGGATTTTCGGAAAATTTTGCTGTAAGTGCAATCCAAGTCCAGATGAAAGCATAAAAGCATTCACATCTCTGTGGAGATGTTCTCCATGACAATCATTTAACTTTCATGATAAAACTGAGTATAATATTGAATGTTGCTTTCTTTTTCTGAAAAATCATTCACGAGAGAGTGTTTTATTTGAAATATTCTCGTCATTTACGGATTGCCATATTTTTTTACGATTTTTCTTATTTATAAGTTGTCCGTAGTAGATTATTACATTCAGGTGATTGTAAAACGTGTCCAAATTACTCTCCTCATCTAAAGAGGTATGTGAATGGCAGCTGATATTCTTGCTTTTCTTTTAGGATTGAAAAGAATAATGGACTAGTGAAGTGATATTGTATCTTATGAGGTGAGCGGATAGAAAACTGATGAGTGTACAACACTGCATAAACTGAAATTGTTATGGCTCTCCGAAAAGAGTGCCTAAACTATTCAAATTTCAAATGGTCCGAGTTTTATTTTGCCCAAATCAGAGTGCTGACAATGGGGACAACGACTAGCATCAACCCTTGCTATAGCCTTTATGTCTAAAATGGAGAACCCAATAATCGATCTTCGGCCGTTACTCTTCTGTAGGTTTACAGATGACTGTTTTGTCGTCTGCTCAACCCAAGAGGAGATGGGCAAATGTTTTGAGTTGCTGAACAGTCAGTCAGAGTCATAAAGTTTACCCGTGAGAAATCGAAAGCAAATTGGCGCTTATTTTTAAACGTTCAGGTCAAACTGTCCAAAAGCTACTACAATGCAAAATGGTACCGAAAACAAAGCAACAAAAGCATCTTGGTTCATTACCTATCAGCTCATCCACACATAGAACCCGCGCTTCTGACGAACATGTTTCGCACAGCGACAAATGTGTGCACAGGAAAAGAACACAAGGTGGAATCTTCAAGCTTGGCGCGAAAAATAGTCATCTGAGATGGCTACGATACGGTAGGAGCTTCTCGGTTGGATTTAGAGGAAATTCTGTGCTCTCAAACGAGAAGCCTGACCAAAATAAGGTTCCTTTTCTCTTGCCTTTTATCTCTATCAAGTAGGCACAGCTATTAAACGTTGCCTGAGAAGAGCAGGTTTGAATAATTCTGTAGCAATAGCTGAAATACCACCAAACACAGTAAAACGCCAATTAGTCCGCAACCGACTGTATGAACGCCTCTGCGAAACCAATGATTGCAAAGTCTGCCCAAACGGCAGAGACGGCGACTGTATGAGATTGGGTATAATTTACCTAATCTTTTGCGAGGCATGCGGCGATGAGTACATTGTCGAAACTGGTGGATCACTGTTCCTCCTCGTAAAAGAACGCCTATTCGGGCTACGCAACGCTGATTCAAAAACCCGACTAGGCTCGTATAAGAACCAAAAACATTTAGTAGTAATGTTCGGCGTCAAATCCACGATCCTCGCACAGGAATCAAAAGCATCTGCGCGTAAAAGCTTAAAAGCCTTTTGGATACATAGCAAAGGCCCAAAAATGAACCGAAAAGAGGAGTGCCCTCGCAATTACGCATGACCTCGAATCATACCTCAAACTGATCTTTCCTGCCTGAGTTAGGCATGGCCCACTGATGCACTGACCCTAAGCGGCTGTTCTTCAGTGGATAATTGATAGACCCACAAACAACAAAACGGTGAGTGTTCTAAAATGAAGCTTCTACTGTGCAATCCAAACTTCGTTTTTAACGTTTTCTGCTAGGGTCATGGAGGTTTTGGCACAGTGGAATGTGGATCAATATGATCTTTCCAGGCTCTGAAGGAGGCGACCCGCCGAAAGGTTAGCCACCTCGAATATTGTATATTCAAGCTGAATTACTAACTGTATTGTTGTATGCCTTGCTTGTGTTCAATAAATAATATCAATACCAACTCGGAACGGCTAAACAGAAGAAAATACTCACATATTCAAACTATGTCGAGGTTAACATATGATCGGTCTTGGGAATTGAACTGGGAATGTTGTACCAAAAGAAGCTCTCTATGAATGACAAGAGTGACGTCATATAATTGATGTATGCCGCTATTTTTCCTTCGTACTTGTTGGGTGATAGAGGTTGATGCGATTAGCGGCTCAAGTAAAGCATCAAGATTACCGTGTGTAGGGACTGCCGTAACACCACGGCTGGAATGTAGAAATAGTCTTGATGGTTACTTGTGAACGTGTTATTCAAGTCTAGCCAATCTATTGATATTTTAACGGTAATTGTCGCCTTGCAAGTAACTTAACATCACAACAAAGATGATTTCTAGTATGGATTATTATTCGCTGGCCTTCCGACTGAAAATGATGAACAGCTCACTTTAGATGCCATGTTAGAGCGAAAGTGCCTTTTCTGGACGTCGCAGATGGACACCTAGAAGATTTGTTATATTTCGTGAAAATGGGTTGAATGGTCGGTCTTAATCTCGTGATCAACATTTTTGTGTACTGACTCGTGCAAGACAGTCTTCCCACTTCTGTGCATATCGTTTTCGGTGGTTGTGAGATAGAGTCAGCTTAGCGTTTCAGTTGTAGTGATTTTATAAGAAGAGAAAACAAACTACCACAGAACATGCTGGGGACGGGGGTTCCAAATAAGCTACCATCGCTATTGTGCAATTGTCCTCAAATTGAGATCACTGGTTGACAAAATTTTCCAATCTCCATGTGTGTTGTGGGCGTATTCACTCATGCGCTTTCGATGATATGCTGTGGAAAACAAAAGTTGGAGGCCTTTCATACGCTGTTTAGTCCATCCTAAAACATCATGTGCTTCGGATCCTAATCCAATGCAGCTCTTGAAAAGATGCTTATCGGATAAACAACTACAACATGATAAACACATTATCAAGAGCTTCAAGATCATCTAAAGCGTCCAACAAGTTTGAGACGATGGCATACTTTTAATACATGAATGACATTTTTTTTTGAAACATCCAGAGATTGGGAACTGCTGACACAACATTGACAGTCACAGACTCAAAGACCTGTTTCGAGTTAGTCGTATAAATTTTTTTACGAACTCGTAACAGTGCAGCTTCTTCGCATTTTGAGACAGCTAGTATAGACGGGTAAGAAAAAAAACGTTTCTTGTGTTACTCTTTAAATATCAAGGGCAAGGACTGCAGATAGATTCAGACTGACTAATTAACGACGATGTGATAAGCAAAGCAAGGAGTATGGAGAAGATTCCGATGAGAAATGTTTATGCACGAAAATTTTCATGTATTTTATGAAAAGAATGCTCACCAGGTCGAACGAGGAAACACCGGAGTGTGTTCCGGTTGTCTATAGCCTGTAGTCTACATTACACACCACGTTTTAGCTCTAGCGCACAAGTAGTGGCTAAAACAACAGGTTTAAAATCATCCATTATTACGCAGCTTAAACTTGACCAACCATCATGTCCCTTCCTAAGCCTACTTATTGAGGACTCACAAGCTCATTCCCACTGATGATTTGGTGTCTACCGATCCCACAACTTTCAAGACAAGACCATCATTAGTTGAGTGACGGGCTAACGGACAAATTGGCTTGGTTTATAAACCTAATAATCGTTCAGTTCTTAAGACACATCCCCTCCCACATTGCCAACACCGAAATGTTTCTGGATCGTCTATGTAATACGTAAAACGTGTTATGCAATCCTTCGACGTACCTTGACTTTACACAAACGTTTCGCATGATTCTGCACTAGTGGTCACTTAGGATTTCTTTAGGCAACATGAAAGAGCTAAAAATATGCATGACTTCACGATTCAGCAGCTTATGAGCTTCTTGAAAAGGTGGCTAAGCTGCTCAGTCTTGAGACGGTCCGAAACATATCAGGCACAATTTGAAGGACTGACCATAGTACATGGACTGGCACCGACACTTGCCATTGCGTTTATGTCTAAATTTGAAGCCCCCATACTCATCATTGGACTACTACTCTATTGCAGATATATTGACGACTGCTTTGTCGTTTGCCCAACACAAGAGGACATGGAAAAATGCTTTGAATTACTATACGTACAATCACAGTACATAAGGGTCATCCAGAAAAAACTCCAAAAAGATTGGCTTCCATTACGTTAAGAACGATCTGAGTTGTTTTCAACTCAGACCGCACGCCACATGTGCGGCTTCGTGGAGCGGCGAAAGTCTTCATTATCCGCCTTGCAATGGAAATATGGGAATATGTTTGGTTACCTAAGGTACTGAGATATCGTGATTAAACGATGGAATATGGCAGAAGAGGCTTCTGGAAAGAATTTTATAGTTGTGAGAATGCCTATGTATCGAAAAATCATGTAGGTTTCAACGGGAAAGGCACCTTGTAAAACGGAACATATCTCCAGGTGTTATATAATTTCGTTTCTTTTTCTTTCATAGATATTTTAGTGGTCATTCCCTAGCTTCAGAAATGCTGATTCTCCCACTGATCATGCGTTGTCAAATGACTATTTCTTTACATTCTTCTAGCGAAAAAAGCTATCGTTTTGCAAGCACAGTTCGCTGTAGAAAGTAGCTACCCATTGACATTGTTTCTGCAACATCTAGCTTCACCGATGTCACTTTTGTGTCGATGGAAATCTATATTTCATTAGAAAACTACCACAACATCATTGCAGTCGCTGCGTGCCGCGCAGAATTTCAACGTCGTTGTCAACGCGTTAACGTCCTTTCCCAAAAATGGCTGCACCACAAAAGGTATCGAAGGCTAACTAATGAAACTGTCATGGCCCATGACCTCTCCTCTCAGCCTTCCCACACAAAACGATATCTTATAAAAAATTTGTTTTGCACGGTCGCCTGTGTGTTTCCGGGAAAAGATTGGAAAGAAGAATCATTGAACTCGCCACGCAAAATAGCCATCTTCAATGACTACGAAAGTTTGGCTTATTAGAATAGGATTAGCTCCAACGAGAAAGGCAATGACAATAATATCCCGTTTATCCAACGCTTCATTTCAAACGAAATAAATACAGCCATAAAGTGAAGTTTGAGAGGGATTTTGAATTTATCCGGTCTTTTATTATCGTTCAGATGAGTTATTCAAAAAATTCTATTTAGCCGGATTACAAAATTTTCCTACGGTTCTATCTTTTATCACTGACCTTTGGTATTACAAATACATTTTCTCACGAAGAACGACCACTTGGAATAGGAAGGGAGTTTTATCAAAAAAAAGAGTTCCTTCCGTTGCACTATTCACTCAACAAAAATGTCTCAAGTACGCGACAGTAGCAGCAGGTTCTGCATTACGGAACGCAGTAGCACTCGAATAATTTTCAACTGTTTCCACCGTGGACTAGATCACCTAAATAGGCAAAACTACAAAGCTGTTCAATTTTTGAAAAGAAAAAGATAAATTCGTATTAGAACACGTTTCGCCTTCACATCTACCATGCTCCAGCAATACTTCATGCCATCGGTTCACTTTCTCGCATCCATCATCCATCTGGGTCTTCAAAGTTTGTAAATGTAGCTTTTTTTAAGGACTGAATTTTTTTAAATGCGTTTAAATGGTTTTCAAGCTTGTTCTTTCTAGACTTCTGAAGTAGCCGCGCTATATAGTTCCCTTCTAGATTGCAGGGAGTGATCTGTTACCAGACAACATTATCAACAATTCCCGACCGCAGAGAATTAGGAGCTTCAGTTATCCCGAGGCGGCCACGTACCATAGAAATAACCCTTCACTAAATCCTTTCATTATTATTTGAGTCAACATGTCATGTGGTCTGGTAAGGGCTCTTGCACAGCCCGAGACACGTGTTCGTCCTTACAGACTCATTAGCCGGGCAGAACCCGTCGTCTGTCTATGTTTTCATAGTCAGTTCTCTCGGGAGATTTACATTCCTTATATATAGTTATCGACGACGTACGCTTTACACTCTATGTCAGTGAAACATTCACCTAACACGGAGTGTTTTCGCACTCGATGCTAGCTGGCTGGTATTTTTATCATATTATACCTTTCCTTCGAATGCTTTATTAAGACCACGCTCAAATTTCAATAATATCAATAATAAACAAGGAAGAGCATACTTTATCTGCACCTTGCACGCAGCAGCTACTACAGTCAGACGATATGACTCTACTCAGTCTCTAAGGATTCTTCATAACTTGTGGTTTTGACAAAAAGTTGCCAATGAGAAGCTCGGCATATTCTGTTATTGAGTAGTTTTATGAAACTCAACAATAGGTTTCGGGATTAAAATATCAAATACGTTGCAAAATTAAGCGCATCTGCTAAGCATCAAAGAACATTTTTCTGATGCCGCACGCAACAACAACCGTCAGACATTTGTGCACTTACAAAATGACTGCAACGGAAAAGCTGCACAGTCAAAAAAACAGAAGAAGAATGGTAGTTCACTATACGGTGCATAAGTCAAAGAAGGCTCATAATGTTGCAATGAAGATGATGTGCCCAACAACGTTTGATAATAAAAACAGCCAGCTCTCCCTCACTGGTTCCTCCTTACTCAGATCATTCGCACAGATAATAAATAATCACAATAAACTTATTGATTACCAATTTCGTTTCCCTCTGTCGTCCTGTTCAATTTTGGACTCATATATCCATCCTTCACCCACGTTTCCTTCATCTCGACGGACTCGAGGGTGTTTCGCATACGGATTTTGCGATGATGACATCTATCGCTGCCACATGGATTTTCACAAGGCTCAAGGCAACAGCAATCCCTTTTTCCATTCTGATTACAAGCCTAGAGCATTGGTCATCGCTTAGAGAAGTGGTCATCATTACCTCTTAAAAATGCTCACTTACCAATGCAATACTAACAGTAGCCATCAAATGAGAAGATCCTTTCATGCTCTTTGAAGAAGACGATACAGCTGCAAAGACGTAGGCTCACTTAAGCTACGTGGGTTGTTCTAAATAAGTAGGGAAGTAAAAACTGGGTAGGGACAGTAGCAAAACCAATGTGAGTTGTGTGATGACCATTGGCGAAGCTTATATTTGCCCTGGAGTAGATGGACTTACGATAGATACAGAGTTTCCCAGAAAATCTGATAGAGCTGTTTACAACGGAAAAGTTTACTCAAAGCCACGCAAGTTTTTACAAAAGAGCCAGTTAAAGGTGGCCATGATGGATGCGGCAAAGTGCATCTGATAGGGAGAGAACACTTACACCAAAAAGGATTGTGGGGAAAATTTTGTAAGTGCAATCTTAGTTTGAGTGAGTGCCTAAAAACCACATCTTTGTGAACATATTCTTCATGATAATTATTTGATATAATTTATGAGAAAATTGACATTATTGCTTCCTTTCTTTGGTAATCATGCAAGAAGAGAATTTTATTTTGAATATTCACATCATGTAGGGCTTGTCATATTTCTTTCGAAGGGCTTTTTTTATTTGCAAACTCTTCGTAGTGGATTATTATCTTGAACTGCTTGCAAAACGCCTTTAAATTACTTTCGTCATCTGCGCAAGTATGTAAATGGCAGCTGCTGATCCCTGCATTTCTTTTAGGATGGGAACGAAGAACGACCTACTGAGGTGATGATATTATCGTATGAGATAACCGATAGGAAACTATTGGACATACAGCAATGACAGCAGCTGTGAAATTTTGTAGCAGAGGTAACCCTATATGATTGACAAGAGGGACATCATTTGATTAGTGTATGCCGTTATTTTACCTTTGATTTGAAGAAAGTCTTTGATTCAGTGGGAACGGAAGCGGTCATAGAGGTCCGCATGCTCAGGGCGTCTCTACTCGGTACATAATGATCCTGCCTAAGTTGCATAACGTTGTCGCAACGAAAATATCGCCAATCTATAGCAATATTACCATCGACGTAAGAAGAAGGGTTTGACAAGGCGATACATTTTCCCCAATATTACTCACTGCCACCTTGCAAAACGTGATGGGAACATTGGAATGGGACGATGTGGGAGTGAAAATCGATGTCTGCAATTAATCCATCCTCGCTTCGCTGATGATATCGTCTTACAAACATCAGCCAGGCGGAACGAATGCTTACCGATTCCGACAACGCCTGTGAGAAGATTGGTCTTCGCCTAGATCTCACAAAAAGGATGTTCATAACGGACTGGTTTTTGAATGCCTCATTCACGTTCAACGAAACCAGAACCTCTGAAAGCTCCAGTTACGTCTATCTAGGTTGTGAAGTCATCATGATGAACGACCTTGCTCCAGAGTTGAGCAGGAAGGAAGGAGCGGCTTCGGGAACGTTTAAAAACATTGAGGATGTAGTGAAGAGGACAAAGAGCATCCCATTCTGTGCCCTTCCTTTTGACTGGGCAATTATCCCTGCCATAACGTATGCAGCAGAAACTTGGTCGCTACGTAAGCCGGGTAAAAGATCACTAGGCGTTATTGAACGCGCAGTCGAAACGTTGATGCTAGGAGTATCCCGTATCTCGCAAATAAGAGAAAGGATCCGAAATTCCGACCTGCGTCAACGATCAAAAATCAAAGGCGCCATTCTAAACGCCAATATATCGAAAATAAGGTGTGCCGGACAAGTGATGCGCTTGAACGATAACCGATGGACGAGAGCCGTTACCGACTGGATTAATCGGGACAACAAACGCTCCACAGGAAGGCCATCGACTCGGCGGTCCCGATTTCTTCATAAAAAGATTAGACGAAAGATATGATGCTCGACGAATCCCTAGAGCAAGGGGGACCCACTGAGCTATTCTTACACGCAATAGGAAGAAATGGAAGTATTATTGGTGGCCGCTCAAGTCTGTCGACGATCAGCGGGACGACAGGTGATACAGGCCATTTAGAATGAGAGTATATCGAAACTAGAAATTAGACTTTGTATTTTCCTAGTTCAAATAATCGACTTCGTTACCAGGTCTTCTCAAAAGTTTCGGCATCAGAGCAATAAGCACCAAATTTTTTGTCCAGAAGTAACGAAATCGCTTAATCACACTATGTAAGCTATGAGCCATCAGCCTGTACATACTTCTTGCATTTCTCAGGCAACAAATCAAGTCGCTTTGTGCAGCATTTGGCAAGGCTTTTTTGGTACCGAATTTCTCTCTACTTACCGCATCATGGCTGCTCAACAAAGCTGTTGTCGAAATTTTCAGCGTTACGAGTAGGAAATGGGACGCAATGCACAGACCCTTGTTGAGAACATCTACCGTGCAAAGGCTCAAGGATTTGTGTCCAGGCGAACAGTGTTTCAGTTCTTTGCTGAGTTTCGTGCTGAGAACATTCACCTGGAGGAGCAGCTGCGTTCCAGATGTTGACGCGAAGTTGATCGAAAGGCCGTCATCGAATCTATTGAAGAGGATCCGACACTGATTACGGGGGTGTTGGCCGACGATTTTGAACGTCTTCATGGACAATAACAGTGCCAAAAAACAGTAAAAACACGAAAATTTTTGGATGCAAATAAGAACAGTAACTATCGGCTTAATTTATATAATGACGATCCTTACTCGATCAGACATCTTAAAGGTTGATAGTGATAGCTATGATAGAGAGATACTGAAGAATGAGTTGCACGTAAGCGATAGACTCAGTGGTGTGGTGGTAACACTTTCCGCCGGAATTGGTGAAACGCATGTATCGATCCCGTCTGAGGTCGAATTCCTGCTCACCACTCAACTCCCTTAAACAAATCAGCAGATTAGTGAAGGCAGCAGGCTTGGCCACGCTTTGAGAAGCTTCAAAGCACCGGAACGTAAAATCAGACGTCATCCAGTAAGGAACAACTTCGGTATTAGGTGTCGTCGCGGGAGTGTTAAAGATCTTGACACATTGGTTATGCCAATTTTCCCTATATATTCCTATTTTAGTATATGTTAGAAAATTCTACTCGCTAGTTTTTCAGGCTATTTGGATGACTTTTCAACCATTTATGTTTTCTTCCAAGAACAAGTAGCGAGAAAACTTCGGTAGTCGAAAAAAACTGTTATATGATAAAAGGACATACTTCCATCTTCAATTTGGAATGTCGGCGTTGTTCGATTTTCTTTTCGACTTTTATTACGTATTCTTTTCTCGTATCTTTCTGATCATGAACTCTGAAAAAATTGAACTAAATCATTGTACTGAAATTTCACATTATCTACCAATTACTTGTACACCGTGCCGAATCCTCCTTCACCGGTTAGAATGACGACGACATGCTTAGCTTTGCTGGACTCGATTACTGTCCCCTAAACGGATTTGACCAGTGAGGATTATGTAACGTTTTCAATAGGTTTTAATGGTAAGAAAACCGACCGGTTTGATTCCAAGATCGTCTTCCTCCTCCTCGCTCATGTTGTGATTCAGCTAATAATGCTCTATCACACTTTGTTAATGCTTTTATAGTGGAGTTAGACATAACAAGTTGATGTTGATGATATGACATTGATTTCAATACTTATCTTTTATCATTGTTCAAAATCGTTTCTCTCATGACATTTTTCGTTCAATCTCGTTTAAGGTGGTCAAACATATCACAGAGGTTGGAACTGTGTCAAAATGCTGAGAAAACGAGAGCAAACCTGATTCCACAAGATTGTTTCCCATTTTTTGGTTAAACCGACGTATTGTGTAACCTGATTATTGGTGACTTGCTTCACTGCTAGGGAGGATGTCCTTGGCGGAAGCGATAGTTCACGTCCCAACTGAAAAAGTTTTGTAGGAGGTTGAGAATACTCTCACAATCTAACTACTACATTAGATGAAACAGTAGAGACAAATGCTCTAGCTGACTATACATCTCTTTAGAAGGTGGCGGCCGTGTGTCATAGGACTTTAATGATTACCACTTCAATTCATGATAATATATAATATAATATATATATAGATATGTGTTTTTACGTTCATCAATATGTTAGGGCTGCATCGGTTTGACATTGTTCCCTTATGTAAAGTGAGATTATTAGCTCTGATGCGCTCTATTCAACAATATTCTTTGTTATCGACCGCTCTTTTACAGACCCGCTCAAAATGATTTAATCTGATAAGGATATGACATACTTTGAGCCATAGGTCTAGTGCTATATAAGCGCCTATTTCGTCCTATTGGGACTCATCAGTAGCACCCTCCCTCGGTTCCGTCGATCCCTTGAGGTGAAATAATCCTCTAAAGGAATCGGCGCCGAGTAAAAACTAGGCATTCTTCATTCTAAAAGCCGCAATCTCGACTGCCGATCACCACAAAGTCAGGTAATACCATCATCCTACTTTGGGGTGCTTAGTTTTTACTCGGCGCCGATTCTTTTAGAGGATTATTTCACCTCAACGGATCGACGGAACCGAGGGAGGGTGCTACTGATGAGTCCCAATAGGACGAAATAGGCGCCTATATAGCACTAGACCTATTGGCTCAAAACAAGTAATATCCTTAACAGATTATTCTTTGTTACAAGTCAAGCAATGTATACAAATATATTAGCTTGGTGGAAGAGTATTTGAGGCCTGTGCAGGTTGAGATGCAGCGTTTATTATTGAGCTATATTTTCAAAATATCATTGTTTTGTTTTCAATGTTTCTTGAGATTAGGCCTGCACTTCAATGTGACTAATAGTTATTTTTTGAGCCGTGCATGTGATCTGTTGTCTGCATTTATGAAGTGCAGTACACGTGTTTCGGCATTGCAGCTTTATCAGTTGCACGGAACCTTTTGGTTCAGTCAGTTCCTCGGGGATCTGCCTTTAAAATTTCCCTATGTATTCTTCGAGGAATCGGCTGGACAAAAAGGCACCGTGCAACTGTTAAGGCTGCAATGGTGAAACACGTGTATCGCATTGTATAAGTGCCCATAACAGACCACATGCATGGCTCAATAATAACTATAAATTATTTTCAACAATATTGTTCACTTATCATATGTATTTACACGTGCCTTTCTCGCTTTACTTTTTGTTGCGAATGACGTATCACGTGTTGTATAGTTGAAGAAATTCTTCAATCGCTCTAGCGGTGGTATGATGTCACAGATATATATTTAATAATGTTGGGTAATATACAAAAGTCTCAACGTCAAACGGGAAGCGAGCCCACAATCCACCTTCTTTTAGGCGCGTGGTACCACTGCACTATTGGCGCTACTGTTGTGCCATCACTTGAATTTGCACATCACTCAACATTATTGGATATGCTTTTATAACATCATAAAACCGCCAAAGCTTTCAAATAAAATATTCAAAGTTGATCTTACTTGTATTCAACCGTTGACGACTGGTTATGATGACAGATCGATGCGTTGTGTCGCAGAGTGATGGAAAAAACATAACAGTCGGTGGTACAATGATTAGCACGCACAGCTGTAAAGGATGAAGTGCGGGTTTGATTCCCCGTCCGACGTCCAAGCTTTGCGTACCACTTGGCATTATTGGGCACTTGCTATATATCAACTGGAATTCTTTTCATTTGGCTGCTTTCGGCGGTGATATAATGTTGTAGGATATGCAAAATCTCTTGGCCTCGAGCGGGGCTCAGTTTCACATCACATTCTATCCCGGAGCGTGTGCTCTAACCCGTTGCACCATAATGTTTGTTTTCCACCACTCTTTCTACGCTACAACGCATCAAACTTTCAGCAAACGACCCTCAACAAAAAGATTCTAATTGGTCATCCATAACTCAATATGTGTCAGCGTGACTCGAATTAATGTCGATATCTGCTGACTGGGCCAAACTGTTCACGGTTAGTTGCTGAGAGATATATGCGTTATAGCGTAGAAAGACGGTATAGTTTAAGTAGGGGCTCGAGTCCCCATTAACTCAAATAGTTTTACACATCACTCTACAGCACTAACTGTTTTAATTTTACTCTAGACTATGGAAAGGATGTCAACTGGTGACAGAGTATTTGTTGTTGTTAATCGTGAGTTGAAAATATGTCGTAGAGACCACAGCGACAATTCCCAACATCAGCAGTGCATGGTACGGGATTTTAGCGAATGTACTAGTGCAATAGTGGTTCAAAAAATTGCGTAAAGGACACGGATTTCAAATTTGCATAAATGGCAAATTCTTATGCACCAGCCTCATCGAAAGTCGTGGAAAAAAGCAATCATCGAACTTCAAACATTTTTCACCGAGCAAAAAATTTTTTAGACATTTAGTGACCATTCGATAGTTTGAATCATGCCCAATTTCAATGATGTGGATAGGGATTTCGCAACATGGCCGCTGAGCTACAGCGTTCTTCCGGTGTTGAATTTGAGAAACTCTAATCTTCTATATGCCTGGTGAACATTTTTTAGCCACGCATGTGAGTGGTCTGTCAAAGAGGCTGACTTATAGAGTCCGATACACGCGTTTCAATCTTGCGATCTCGTCAGTCGGTCAGTTACCCTTTCTCGTCGACATAGAGTGTAAAACGTTCGTTGTTGCTAACTCTTAATGCGGGGACTGGAGCACCTACAGAGATTAGCAAAGGACGAGAAAGGGTAACTGCCAGACTGACGAGATCGCAAGATCGAAACACGTGTAACGGGCTCTATAATTTAGCCTTCTTTGACAGACCACTGACATGCGGGGCTCAAAAATGTTTACCAGTCATATTGAATTTTGAGCTGTGGTTTTTAGAAAACACTCGAAACGAAACTCAGTCTTCTGTTAATGAATACAGCGAAAAATCAGGTCCTTTTCAAAACCAAACACATTTTAGGAACCCACTAGATTTAAGCTATTGAATGACTAATAAAGGCTAAAATAAAACTTTCCTCAGCAAAAAATGTTTCAACGGGGAAAATTTCTGAACCAACTTGTCTTGTGATCTGTTAAATGGGCTCTTGTATAGCCTGGCACACGTGTTTCGACCTTGACAGTCTTATCACTCTGCCAGAACCCGTCGTCTTTTGGCTCAGATAACAATCAAGAGATATACCAAATGATGTAGAGTGGTGCGCAAAACACTCGCGCCGGCCGAGATTCGAACCCAGATCTCCTTCTTTCCCGGAGCGCGTGCACCATATAGCATCATACACCGCAAAAGGCGGTCAAATAAATGAATTTCGATTGATTATTGAAACACAATATCTGTCAACATAAGTGGGTTTAATGCCGATAGCGGTTGCTACGCCAGACCAACGACGGTTGACTGATGACAGATAACGCGTTGTAGAGTAAAAAAGAGTGCTGTGCAAAACGAGCGTCGGTGGTGCGACGGTTCAGCACACGCTCCCGTAAAGAGTGAGATCTGGGTTCGAAATCTCGGCCGACGCGAGTGTTTCTGCACACCACTCTACACTTATTGGGTATATCTTTTTACTGTTATCTGAGCCAAAAGACGACGGGTTTTGGCAGACTGACGAGACTAGTCAACGTCGAAACACGTGTGCTAGGCTGTACAAGAGCCCATTTAACAGACCACAAGACAAGCTGGTTCAGATAATTGTTCCCCGTTGAAACATTTTTTTGCTAAGGAAAGTTCTAGTTTAGCCTTTTTTAGTCATTCGATAGCTTCTATCTAGTGGGTTCCAATGATGTGTTTGGTTTTGAAAGGAAGTTGATGTTGCCATGTAACCATTATCAAGATTGAGTTTCGCAAATTTTACACAAGGAAGACGCTGTAGCATAGCGGCCTTGTTGCGAAATCTCTATCCACATCATTGGATTCGGCAAGACTCAAATTATCGAGTGGTCACTAAATGTCTAAAAACTTTTTATTCGGCGAAAAATGTGGGAAACATTACCTCAATCTTGGTGTTACAGTACAGTAAAAGAGCCATCTTGAAAACATAAATGTCATCGAAATCTCCGAGATCTGAGCTACTAGATAATTGCTAAGATTCAAGAAAAAAAAATGGCGCGTTTTTCGCAAGGGATCGAAAATATGTGCGAACTACGGAGATGATCTTAATTTGCAAAAACCAATCTTCTTTTGATTGATAAAACGCAGCAAAAAATCATTACAAAAGTTAGACACATTGTTGTAATCCCAAGACTCAGCTATCGAATGATTACCAAGCACTAAACAAAAGCCTCGTACAGCGAGAAATACTTGAAACAGAATCACAATTTCATTTTTACTGCTACAGCAGAATAAAAAAGCCGCTTCGAAAATAAATGAAATGTTCAAGCTTTTCTGATATTTCACCTGTATGTTTGTCATTCCATTTATCGTCGAGTGACTCGAACGCGCATCAGCTACACTTTCATTTTTCCTCATCGCGTGCATTAGTAGTCCAGTGATTACTTATGGCTCCAAGGATTCGCCGAACATCATATCTTTCTTCTAAGCTTTGTGAAGAAACCGGACTATTCCCTAGGAATCCAGCTGGTAACAGCTCTCACCTACGGTTGTCGTTGAAGCGCATTACGTGTCCGGCATACTCTACCTTTTTCTTATTGCGAGATACGGTATACTCGTAGCACCGCAGTTTCCATTGCGCATTCAATAACGACAAGTGATCTCTCATCCTGCTTATGTAGCGACCAGGGTTTTGCTGCATACGTTAGGGCAGAAATAATCCTCGAGTCGAAAAGGTGGGCTCGCAGTCGGATGCTCTTTGTCCTCTTCACTACATCCTCATGTTCTTAAACGTTCCCTAAGCCGCTTCTTCCTTTCTGCTCATCTCTGGAGCTAGGTCGTTCATTATGTTACTTCTTATTTCCTTAGCAGTCTTATCTGTGATCTGCATGTTTTCATTTATTTTGCTCCTTCTATAGCAGTGTCAGACGTTATAACTATATATTCCAAGAATGCTGGATGTTATTCAGAGCTCTGACTTAACTGATAGTTGAAGCCGCATTTCGTCCATACCGAGGGAGCGTGCTAATTTATAACCATGAAAGAGCTGGGCTTGAAAAGTCTCAAAATTGCCTCTACACTGCAACTCAATCCAAACCTGACGTCTCTTAAGAGGCGAGTTAGCTTCTGTGGAGCTTACCGGACGTGTTTTCGTCATGACCATGCTTGCAGACTCCAAACAAGTTCTAACATTCTAGAAACAACCATAAACTGAATGATTTCAATCTTTCGTATAAACCTAGCCTTCGAACCACATGCAGCGCCACACACAGTTTTTGAAATCTTGGAAGGTGATAAGAGTAAAGTCATAAACGTAACTACTTTGCATTCTAGTATGCCTCCGAGTGACTGGAGTCAGAAGAAGTGTTCTTTATTTACACCTGACGCGCAGCGGAGTTTAGACTGGACGATGCGTCCCTCCACATTTTTCTGGGATTTTATTTATTTGTGCTTCAGCTAAAAGATACAATGAGAAGCTTGACGCTCTCTGCCGTTTCATACCTTGATGAGACTCTACATTAAATTTTAGGATTAGAATGCCGAGCACGCTACAAAGCTTGGAGCTTCTGCTAAGGGTTTGATCTTCCAAAGCGCATTGCATTTCGATGCCGCAAAGAACAGTAAGTGCTTAACTTGCGGGTGGTTACACAGTGTGTGTGTGCGACAAAGACGCTGCTTCGTCGACAAAACAGAGAAAAGAAAGATGGAAAGTTCACCAACGCATAAATCAAATAAGACTTATTTTCCTGTAGTGTTGTTGATGCACTTGACATGTTGGTATTAAAAACAGCCAATCCTCGTCACTAATTCCCTCTTATTCAAAACACTCGCAGATGTTATCAGTAATCAAAGTAAGTTTTTTTTATATCAATTTCGCTTCCCTCTGTCGTCCTGTTGGATTTTGGACTCAGATCTTTGTCCTTCACCACGTATCTTTCATCTCGACGAAATAGACGGGGCTGAATATATCTGGGATTTTCGCATAGATGTTTGTCACATGGATCATCACAAGAATCCTTGCGACAGCATTCCTTCCATTATGGCCACAAGCCCAAAGCGTTCGCCCATCAGTTGGGGAAGTGATCACCTTTTACTTGTTGAAAATGCTCACTTACCAGTGCAATGCTAACAACAGCCATCAAAATGAGAATATGCCTCATGTTCTTCCCAGAAGACTATACAGCTGCAAATGATGTAGGCTGACCTAAGCTACATGGTTGCTCCCAATCAAATAAGGAAGCAAGAAATAGGTAAAGACAGTTGCAGAGCCAAAGAGCATGGAGCGATGACCAATGGTGCTGCTTATATTTGTCTTGGAGTAGATGGACTTACGATATAGTTTCAGAGTTTTCTAGTTAACACAATCTGATAGAGCTGTTTATGTGGAAAAATGCGTAGACAAAGACACGAAAGTTTCTACAAAAGAGCTTGTTGAAGTTAGATATAATGGCCATAATAAATGTGACAAAGTGCATCAGATAGTGACATAAAGCTTACACAAAAGGATTGTCGGAAAAATTTTTGTAAGTGCAATCCAAGTTCAAGTGAGGGCGTAGAAATCACATCTCTGCGAAGGTAATCCACATGCCAATTATTCAGTTTATGAGGAAATTAAGAATAGTATGGACCATTGTTTGACTTACCTGGCAGCTATACAAGAAAAGACTTTTATTCTAATTACTCTCGTCATATACCCAACTACTTGGATACTTGGGCGCTCCGCCTCCACTGGTTGTGCGGATGCCAGCACATATTCCATTCATACCTTTGCTGCGCGACAGTCGCCTATGACGATGGTCTAATGAGCATAGCGGCTGCTGCGAGTGTCATACCGTGATCTGAGAAATATCAACAGCTGGAAGCACAACTCCTTTATTCTTCTGACGAACATCTCGGCTCAACGTGTAGATGGCCGCCCTCGAGGATGCGTACATTGTCGTGGAATCTACTCTACACTTCTTCTCGTCCATCGGTCGTCTGTTCTTCTCGGCATAAGGAGCATTCCTGCTTCTGTGCTTCTAAGAATGCGAAAGAGCGCGCTAGGGAATTTATTTTCTAGAAGGCCACGTGCGTTGCTCCATAACATCTTCGTTGATTGGTTAGTCTGACTCTGTCTGGAATTGGTGCCCTGAAGAAGAAAGAAGCGCACGGGGACGTTTTTTGCTTACCCGTCTACGCTCGCCATTTCAGAATGCGAAGCGGCCGCACAGTCACGAATTTCTAAAAGAAGTAGACTGCTAAGCCGAATGAGTTAACCAGGCTAAGAAAGCCAATCTTGTGTCAAAAATGTCGAAGCTATTAATTTTTGACTTTTCATGAAATTGAATTTCAAATAAATTTGAAAAGAAAGGTGTTTCAAAAAAGAAGTCATTCGTATATCAGGAGCGTGCCATCGGCTCGAACTCGTTTGGGCATTTGAAAACACACTAGCACTCACCAGCCTGTTATGTGTTTATCCTATCAAGGTTGTTTTATTCAATAAGCGTCTCTGCAAAAACGACATTGGATTTGTATTAGAGCCATATGAATCATCGGAATGTTAAGGTTAGCAATTTAATTCGACCTGCTCTCACATTATCTCTTGTGTGTGAAGATGAGTCAGTCTGAATACTCTGCACATTGGGTTCTCAATAGCATCAGTCTGCCATATAATATATGAAATGCAATAAAATTTTGCGTTGCACAGGGTGCCATTGAAAGCAGATAAGGTGAATACTTCCGCAACACACCATGGAGATTTGAAAATGCTGACAAGCAGTGATCTAACGAAGACAATTCCATAGCACGATTCTAAAGTATTCGGCAGCCACTCTCGGCATGTTCTATAGCAAATGTTTCCCTTTCTTATGAACTGACCAGAACTGACACGCTTAGCTGACTATATCTCATAACCACAGGCACACTTTGAACACAAATGAAAGATCGTCTCGCACGACCCAGTACATAAAATTTCAATCACCACATTGAGACCGACCATTTATGCTTTCATGCTGGCTGACGGCCATTAAAGATGTCTAAATCCGATGCGCAGAAAAGGCGCTGTTGCTCTAACATACCTCTGAAGCTGAGACGCTCAATATTTTCTGTTGGAAGACCAGCAAGCAAACAATATGCCATACTAGAAATCACCGTTGTCCCGGTGTTGAATTAGCTGCCAAGAGACAATTACCGCTATAGTCCGAAAAGACGGGCATCCGACCTAAATTACATTTGAACAACTCGCTATCAAGTCTGTTTTCACCTTTCCAACAGTGGTCTAACAGTAGTGTCTTCAGAAAACCAATCTTGATGCTTCACTAGAGTAGGTGAAAGCATTAAACTGTATCACCCAACGATGACAAAAAAAAAATTGCCGCATATATCAATTAAATGACGTCGTTCTTGAACATCATTGAGGGTTAAATTTCGCTACAAAATTTTGTAGTTGCTGTCACTGTTGTACACCCACTAGTTTCCTATCGGCTCACCCTATACGACAGTTTATCAACTCCGTGCGCCATTCTTCTTTCATGACGAAAAGGAAGACAGGGATAGCAAATGTCATTTACGAACTATTATTCTTCTTTGTGCAGATAGACCACAGTGATCTGGATGCGTTTTACAACCATTTCGAAAAAAAAAATCCGTAACGAGGAGTTTATAATCAAAAACGAAGCTCACTGAAATGATATGGCAATTTGTACATGACGAGAAATTTTGCATAAAATTTTCTCTTTGTTGAGTGTCGGAGAGAGGAATCAACAATCAATACTACTCTCAATTCCTACATTACAGTTATGTAATTGTCATGGTGAATATCTTCACAGATATGTGGATGTTCTGCGCACTCATTTAAACTCCGATTGCACTTAACGAAAGTTTCTCGAAGATCCCTTCTGGTAACAAGCTTTCTTTCCTATCTGATGCACTTTGTCACATCCATCATAGTTATATTCAATTAGCTCTTTTGCAGTAACTTTTGTGTCATTGTTTAACGCACTTTCCATGAACAGCTCTATCAGGT
Organism: Parelaphostrongylus tenuis; assembly: GCA_019055375.1. Lineage (NCBI taxonomy): Eukaryota > Metazoa > Nematoda > Chromadorea > Rhabditida > Metastrongylidae > Parelaphostrongylus > Parelaphostrongylus tenuis. The sequence continues at coordinate 107,961 of JAHQIW010007035.1, read as the reverse complement.
TTTATCAACTGGAAAACTCTGAATCTAATTTGTAAGTCCATCCACTCCAGAACAACTATAAGCAGCACCACTGGTCTTCACACAACTCACTTTGCCTCTGACACTGTCTTTGACTATTTTTATTTCCTTATTCCATTAAGAACAATCATGTAACTCAAGTGAACCTTCATCTTTGCAGTTGCGTTGTCTTATTGGAGAAACATGAAGCATCTTCTTATTTTGATGGCTGCTGTTAGTATTGCAATGGTTAGTAAGCGTTTTCAGTAGGTTATGGTGAGCAATCCTCTACCAATGGCTATGCTCTAGGCTTGTGGAGGAAAATAACGGAAAAGAGCCTTACTGTTGTGACGACACATGTGACAAACTATGTGACTGGAAATTTGATTGCCATTATCCCAGATATCCACATGATGAGCACCCTCTAGTCCGTCGACATGAACGAAACGTGGTGAAAGATGAGGATATGGGTCCAATATTCAATAGAACTTCAGAGGGAAACGGAAGTGGTAATCAATGAATTTACTGTAATTACTTATAATTTCTGCGAGTGACTTGAGTAAGAAGGCCACTAAGGGAGGACTGACTGTTCTTCTTATCAAAATTCTAAGCACATTATCGTCATTGCAGCAATATGAGCCTACTTTGACTTATGCGCCTTATAATGAACTTTCATTCTTTTTCTGTTTTCTTATCTGCACAGCTTTTTTTGTTGCATTCATTTTGAAACTGCACAAATGTCTGAAGGTTGCTGTTGTGTGTGTCATCGAAACAATATTCCTTCATAGTTCTATTCCATGAGCAGGTGCTCTTAGTGTTACAACGTGTTTGGCATTTCAGTCCAGACACATATTGTGGAGTCTCATAAAGCTATACAAACAGCGGAGTGCGCCAAGCTTCTCATTGCAATTTTATCGCCAAAACTAATAGATAAGACGAATCCTTAGGGACTGTATAGAGGCGTATCGTCTACTCGTAACTCTGCTGGATCTCAGATGCGAATGAAGCACACTTCACGTCGTTCAAGTCATAGAAGACATAGTATACTGGAGTACAGATAGTAAACATGATCACGACTTTTCTTATATCAACTGCCCAGATTTCAAAAAATATGTACATTGCTGCCCGTGGCTTGAACGTTACAGTTCAGGTGCAAGATATAGAATCATCCAGTGAGTGGTTATTTCAAGCATATCATTACTTGCTTGCAGCCTGTAAGCATCAGTTATGATGAACCAGCGTTTCCAGCAAATTGTACGTCCAGACTCGCCTTTTTAAAGCCATCAGCAGTGGGTTGAGTTGCAATAGGTTAAAATTCAGAAATTATTCGAGTCCAACTCCATGAAGTCACGACTTAGCACGCTTTCTTGGAAAGAATCAATTGCGACTTCATCTTTAGTCTAGAAGTTCAAAACTCTAAATCTCATTCAAAATTTCTGAACTGTGTTGTTATAACATCATAAACACTGCTGCGAAAAAAAATTTGTAGCAGATTACGGATAAAATTCTTGCGAAAATGAGGAATCACAACTAAAATCTGACAAGCAGAGCAGTGGGACCTTCTGTCCACCCTTAACCACTAAATTGAATCCCGTCTCTTTGTATTTAAACATTTGCAATCTCTTATTTGTTTATCAAAACTTTATATTAAAACATTTCAAAGCTTCAATCACATTTCCGTGAAAATAGCTTAAGTAGTTAATCAGGAGCGGGTATTGCAGTAGTGGTGATGTGGTTCATCAAATGTACAGTATTGGTAGGAGACCTCCTTGAGCTAACCGAGGTTTAGTTGCAAAAGAAGTGCTTTCAACCCACGTTCTAGCATCACAGGCAAGAGAAATGCACAATAGGGCTTGGAAGTTTGTTAATACATTCACAAGGACGTGGCATTACTGTTGAAAAATGAACAACTTCTAGAGAAGTATGCACGCTTTGTATTAAAAACCGTAGAAGGTTCATTCGTAATACTACAACCTTTATGTATCGATAAGATACCTCTTAGACTTTACCTAAAATCACCGATAAACCACCTATGATGTCCAAGCGGAGGGGTGACATGTCAGGCGTGAGACGTAATCTTTTTTTCGCTCTTACAGCGTTATTTGATAACTTTTCAAGAAACCAGCCAAGCCACCAAAATTCTCGAGGTTTGAGCTATCTAATGACTATCAAATCTTTAGTAAAAAGCCATATCGAAGCCCAGACGGGCAAGTGAATAAAATTGAGTGCGAAACATAACTTTATTTTCGTTCCAACAACGTAGTAAAAAGTCCCTTTCCAAAACTGAGCAGACTGGTAAAATCTGAAAGATTTAGTTTTTTTGAACAATTGCTGAATGCCTAGGAAAAAATTTGATCCAGCGAGAAAAGCCTTTAAACAATCGCGTACCTCGGCTGGTACACGTCGCCCCTTAGGGGTTAATTTGGCAATGTATTTTAAGCCGTTCTCAAGGTCTGTTATGGGAACTTATACATTGCAAGGCACGCGTTTTGGGCTTACAGCCTCGTCAATTGCACGGTGCCTTTTCGTTCAGCTAGTTCTTGGGGATCTACCTCTATATGGAGGAATTGACAGCGAACTGCTAACACCAACTTGCGGTGAAATGATCGTTGTGGCGCTCTTTCAGGATGATTGATTGTCGATTTCGTGGCGTATGGTTACTATGTGGGCATATGTAACCACTTCTTACAAGCGACTATTCTGAGAACTCGCTTAAGAACAATATAAACTGACAAGGCGATTTGAGTCCATAATGAGCTCTGTCTAAGCACATATACAGTGCGTTTTTGTCGAAGGGCGTGATAGTGGTGTCAAATCATACTCAGTTTGTCAAACAAAAAGTACGGACAACATCTTCATTGCCACTAAGGAAAAGACTAGGAATTTGATCTAGCAGTAGTGCAAGTGATATGGCTGACAATGAATGCACCTGTAGGACATGAATACAGCTACTGAAGATTTTTGCAGGGTTTACATGAGTAAAATGTAAGTTGATGGATGTACCTCAGAAGAAATCTACTTTGAGCAAGTTTCGTCGTTATCAGTGCGACTGCTATGTTTTCATTATCTTCCTCGATGATGAATACGGAACTATCACCACACCCCATCATGATATTCAGTTAATAATGGGAAAGTCCATACCAGTCGCTCTTCAGTTGCATTCCCATATCGTAAAATGCGCAATAAAATGAGTGACCCAAATCTTTTGCTTTGAGCCTCGAGTCGTTTTATACATGGAAAAACAGAGCAAGAAACTGGTTATCCCATTACCGACATTCTAGACTGTTATTAAATTTCGAACTTCCACTCAGCGTAACGAAATAAGGTTCGATTCGTATGATTTTGGTACTTACGACTGCTTAATCCTTCATTTCTATTTTGGTGAATCATTAGAATGATTTGTCTAACAGCGATAAAAACCTCATATCGTTTCATATTCTCTCATTGAGCTTTCGCATTATTAATGCATTTTTCTAACGTAGCGCAAACACACGTACAAGAAAAGCAATATTAGAAAGAAGATTTATTTAGTCGCACCATTTACATAACAAAAAATGTTCCAAATGCGCGACGATAGCAGCAAGTGCTACATTACTTCACTAGACGTAGTAGCATTACAACAATTCTCAATTGCTTCCACCATGGGCTCGATCACCTAAACAAGCGTAACGATGAATCTGTCCAATGTTTGAGAAGAAAAAGATCATTTCATATTACTTACGCTCCGCCTTCACATCTACCATGCCAACAACAGAACTTTGTGCCTTCGACTTACCTTCTCACATCCATCTTCCACCTACGTTTTCAAAGTTTTAAAGGAGTCTTTAGACTGAGAGAATTGCCGTCTTTTTATGAATACCTTCAAATGCTGATAAAGTTTATTCCCTCGCAACTTCTACGATAGCTAACGCTACATCGTTTCCATGTAGATTGCAAGGAGTGAGCTGTTATCAGACAAGTCTTTCAGCAATTTCCAACTCCAGAGAGATCAGAGTGCTTGGTAGGTCCGAAGCGTTGTCATGACAATACCGCACATGTGGTGAACGTCATCCCCACTACTGCGCTTCCCGCTCCTGGTCAGCTACTCAAGTAAAATGCCACGAGAAGTGAACGAAGTTATAAAGTGTTCTTATATAAAACCTTGAATGAGCAAATGGAAGATTAGCAACGTTTGAAAACATAAGGAGGCGGGATACACTTTAGCGGTTGAAGGGGTACAGAATGTCCCACTGTTGTGTATGTTATACCTTACTTTTTACTCCTTATTTTCTTAACAATCTTACCCGTGATCTGAAATTTGTCATTTATTTGCTCCTTTTACGGCAGTGTCACGACGTTATAGCTATATAATCCAAGAATGCTGGATGCTATTCAGAGCTCTGACTAAACTGAAAGTTGAAGCCACATTTCGTCCATACCGAGGAAGGGTGCTAATTTATACCATAAAAAAGTTGGACTTGAAAAGTCTCAAAATTTGCTCTTCACTGGAACTAAATCTACTCCTGACGACTCTTATAAGGCGAGTTAGGTTCTGTAGAGCTCACTTGAAAGTGCTTTCGTCACAACCGTGCTTACAGACTCCAGGCAAGTTCTAATTCTCTAGAAACAACCATTAACTGAATGATTTCATTCTTTCATATAAACGTAGCCTTCGAACCACATGCAGCGCCACACACAAATTTTGAAATCTTGGAAGGTCATAAAAGTAAATTCATAAGCGTAACTACTTTGCATTCTAGTATGCCCTCGGGTGACTGGAGTCAGAAAAAGTGTATTTTATTGACACCTGACGCGCAGCGGAGTTAAGGACTGGACGATGCGTCCCTTCACAGTTTTTCTGAGGAATTTTTTCCTATTTGCGCTTTGGCGGAAAGTTACAATGAGAAGCTTTGCGTTCTTTGCCGCTGCATACCTAGGTGGAACTCCACATTGAATTTTACGATAGGAATGTCGAGCACGCTGCAAATCTAGAAGCTTCTGCTAGGGGATTGATCGTCCGAAGTGCATTGTATTTCGATGCCGCAAAGAACAGTAAGTGCTTAACTTGCGGGTGGTTACACAGTGTGTGTGTGCGACAAAGATGCTGCTTCGTCGACAAAACAGAGAAATGAAAGATCGAAAGTTCACCAGCGCATAAATCAAATAAGACTCATTTTCTTGTAATGTTGTTGATGCACGTGACATCTTGGTAATAAAAACAGCCAATCCTCGTCACTAGTTCCTTCTTATTCAATACACTCGCAGATGTTATCAGTAATCAAAGTAAGTTTTTTAAATACCAGTTTTGCTTCCCTCTGACGTCCTGTTGGATTTGGACTCAGGTCTTTGTCCTTCACCACGTTTCCTTCATCTCGACGTAATCGACGGGGTCAATATATCTGGGATTTTTGCATACATGTATGTCACATGGATTATCACAAGGATCTTCGCAACAGCATTCCTTCCCATTATGGCCACAAGCCTAGAGCATTAGCCATTAGTTAGAAAAGTGGTCACCTTTGACCTCTTGAAAATGCTCACTTACCAGTGCAATGCTAACAAGAGCCATCAAAATGAGAAGATGCTTCATTTTTTTCCAAGAAGACGGTACAGCTGCAAAGATGTGGTTGACTTAAGCTACATGGTTGCTCTAAATCAAATAAGGAAGTAAGAAATAGGTAAAGGCGGTAACAGAACCAAAGAGCATGGAGCGGCAACCAACGGTGCTGCTTTTATTTCTCTTGAAGTAGATGGACTTGCGATCTAGATTCAGAGTTTTCCAGTTATCAGAATCTGATAGAGTTTTTTATGGTGAAAAAAGTGCGTTAGACAAAGACACGAAAGTTCTACAGAAGAGCAAGTTGAAGATAGCCATAATGGCCATAATGGATGTGACAAAGTGCATCAGATAGTGACACAAAGCTCACACAAAAGGATTGTCGGAAAAATCTTTGTAGGTGCAATTCAAGTTCAAGTGAATGTGTAGGAATGACTTCTCTGCGAAGGTAATCCTCATGACAGTTATTCAGGTTTTATGAGGAAACTGAGAATAGTATTGATCGTTGTTGAACTTCACTGGCAGTCATACAAGAAGAGAATTTTATGTTGATTATCTTCGTCAAATACCTACTAACTTAGACACTTGGGCGGTCCGTCTTCACTGGTTGTGTGGATCCCAGCACATATTCCATTCATACCTTTGCTGAGCGACAGTCGCTCATAACGGTGGTCTAATTTGAACGTGGCGGCTGCTGCGGGTGTCATACCGTGATCTGAAAAATGTCAACAGCTGTGAGCACAACTCCTTAATTCCTTTAAAATGTCCGCTCAACGTGTACATCGCCGTCTTCGAGGACGCGTACATTGTCGTGGAATTTGCTCCACAGTACTTCTCGTCCATTTGTCTGTTCTCAGATAGAGCATTCGTGCTTCTTGCTCTAAGAATGCGAAAGAGTGCGCTAGGCACAGTAGTTCCTAGAAGACCACGTTCTTTGCTCCATCATGTTTTCGTTGATTGGTCAGTCCGATTCCGTCTGGATTCGGTTCCCTCAATAAAGAAAGAAGCGCACGAGGAACGTTTTTTGCTTACCCAACTACGCCCGCCATTTCAAAATGCGAAGCGGCTCAACAGTCACGAATTTGTAAAAGAAGTAGGGTGCTAAACTGAATAAGTTTTTACCCGAGAAAACCAATCTTGTGTCAGAAATCTCGAAGCTATCGATTTTGACTTTTCATGGAGTTGAATTTCGAATAGATTTAAAAGTAAGGGTGTTTCAAAAAGAAGTCATTCATTATTAGTGGCGTGCCATTGGCTCGAACTCGTTGGGCACTTGAAAGACACTAACACTCACCACCTGTTATGTGTTTATGCTATCATGGATGTTTATTCAATGAGCATCTTTGCAAAAACCACATTGGATTTGTGTTCGAACCATATGAATCATCGAGATGTTGAGATTAGCAATTTAATTCGATCTGCTCTCATTATCTCTTGTGTGTGGAGATGAATCATTTTGAATACTCTGCACTTTGCGTTCTCAATAGCATCAGTCTGCCAAACAATGTATTAAAGGCATTAAACTTCTGCATTCCACAGGAAGTCATCGAAAGCAGATAAGTGAATACGTCCGCAACACACCATGGAGATTTGAAAATGCTGACAAGCAGTGATCTAACGAAGACAATTCCATAGCACCGATTCTAAAGTTTTCGGCAGCCACTCTCGGCATGTTTTATTGCAAATGTTTCCCTTTCTTATGAACTGACCAAAACTGACACGCTTAGCTGACTATATCTCATAATCACAGGCACACTTTGAACACAAATGAAAGATCGTCTCGCACGACTCAGTACATAAAATTTCAATCACCACATTGAGACCGACCATTTATGCTTTCTTGCTGGCCGACGGCCATTACAGATGTCTAAATCGATGCGCAGAAAAGGCGCTGTTGCTCCAGCATACCTCTAAAGCTGAGACGCTCAACATTTTCTGTTGGAAGACCAGCAAGCAAACAATATGCCAATACTAGAAATCACCGTTGTCCCGGTGTTGAATTAGTTGCCAAGAGACAATTACCGCTATAATCCGAAAAGACGGGCATCCGACCTAAATTACATTTGAACAACTCGCTATCAAGTCTGTTTTCACCTTTCCAACAGTGGTCTTACAGTAGTCTCTTCAGAAAACCAATCTTGATGCTTCACTAGAGTAGGTGGAAGCATTAAACTGTATCATCCAACTATGATACAAAAAAATTGCCGCATACATCAATTAAATGACGCCGTTCTTAACATTCATTGAGTGTTAAATTTCACTACAAAATTTTGTAGTTGCTGTCACTGTTAGACACCCACTAGTTTCCTATCGGCTCACCCTATACGACAGTTTATCAACTCCGTGCGCCATTCTTCTTTCCAATACGAAAAGGAAGACAGGAATAGCAAATGCCATTTACGAACTATTATTCCTCTTTGTGCAGAAGACGACAGTGATCTGGATGCGTTTCACAACCATTTCGAAAAAAAAAAATCCGTAACGAGGAGTTTATAATCAAAAACGAAGCTCACTGAAATGATATGGCAATTTGTACATGACGAGAACATTTTGCATAAAATTTTCTCTTTGTTGAGTGTCGGAGAGAGGAAACAACAATCAATACTACTCTCAATTCCTTTATTAGAGTTATGTAATTGTCATGGTGAATATCTTCACAGATATGTGGATGTTCTACGCACTCATTTGAACTTCGATTGCACTTACTGAAAGTTTCTTGAAGATCCCTTCTGGTACAAGCTTTTTTTCCTATCTGATGCACTTTGTCACATCCATCATAGTTATATTCAACTGGCTCTTTTGCAGTAACTTTTATGTCATTGTTTAACGCACTTTCCATGAACAGCTCTATCAGGTTTTATCAACTGGAAAACTCTGAATCTAATTTGTAAGTCCATCCACTCCAGAACAACTATAAGCAGCACCACCGGTCTTCACACAACTCACTTTGCCTCTGACACTGTCTTTGACTATTTTTATTTCCTTATTCCATTAGGAACAATCATGTAACTCAAGTGAACCTTCATCTTTGACAGTTGCGTTGTCTTATTGGAGAAATATGAAGCATCTTCTCATTTTGATGGCTGCTGTGAGTATTACAATGGTTAGTAAGCGTTTTCAATAGGTATGGTGAGCAATCCTCTACCAATGGCTATGCTCTAGGCTTGTGGAGGAAATAATGGAAAAGAGCCTTACTGTTGTGACGACACATGTGACAAACTATGTGACTGGAAATTTGATTGCCATTATACCAGATATCCACATGATGAGCACCCTCTAGTCCGTCGACATGAACGAAACGTGGTGAAAGATGAGGATATGGGTCCAATATTCAATAGGACTTCAGAGGGAAACGGAAGTGGTAATCAATGAATTTACTGTAATTACTTATAATTTCTGCGAGTGACTTGAGTAAGAAGGACCACTAAGGGAGGACTGACTGTTCTTCTTATCAAAATTCTAAGCACATTATCGGCATTGCAGCAATATGAGCCTACTTTGACTTAAACGCCTTATAGTGAACTTTCATTCTTTTTCTGTTTTCTTATCTGCACAGCTTTTTTTGTTGCATTCATTTTGAAACTGCACAAATGTCTGAAGGTTGCTGTTGTGTGTGTGTCATCGAAACAATATTCCTTCATAGTTCTATTCCATGGCCAAGTGCTCTTAGTCTTGCAACGTGTTTGGCATTTCAATTCCAACACATATTGTGGAGTACTCATAAAAATATAAAATAGCTGAGTGCTCTGAGCTTCTAATTACCATTTTCTTACCAAAACTACAAGATAAGACGAATTCTTAGGAGCTGTATAAAGGATATCGTTTATTCGTATCTCTGCTGGGTCTTAGATGCGAATGAAGCACACTTCACGCAAGGAAGTTTCGTCATTTTAAACCTATTCGAAATTCAACTCCATGAAAAGTCAAAAATCGATAGCTTCGAGATTTCTGACACAAGATTGGTTTTCTCGGGTAAAAACCTATTCAGTTTAGCACCCTACTTCTTTTACAAATTCGCTGACTGTTGAGCCGCTTCGCATTTTGAAATGGCGGGCGTAGATGGGTAAGCAAAAAACGTTCCTCGTGCGCTTCTTTCTTTATTGAGGGAACCGAAACCAGACGGAATCGGACTGACCAATCAACGAAAACATGATGGAGCAAAGAACGTGGTCTTCTAGGAAACTGTGCCTAACGCACTCTTTTGCATTCTTAAGAAGCAAAGAAGCACGAATGCTCTTATGCTGAGAAGAACAGACGACAAATGGACGAGAAGTACTGTGGAGCAAATTCCACGACAATGTACGCGTCCTCGAGGACGGCGATGTACACGTTGAACGGACATTTTAAAGTAATTAAGGAGTTGTGCTCACAGCTGTTGACATTTTTCAGATCACGGTATGACACCCGCAGCAGCCGCCACGTTCAAATTAGACCACCGTTATGAGCGACTGTCGCTCAGCAAAGGCATGAATGGAATATGTGCTGGGATCCACACAACCAGTGAAGACGGACCGCCCAAGTGTCTAAGTTAGTAGGTATTTGACGAAGATAATCAACATAAAATTCTCTTCTTGTATGACTGCCAGTGAAGTTCAACAACGATCAATACTATTCTCAGTTTCCACATAAAACCTGAATAACTGTCATGAGGATTACCTTCGCAGAGAAGTCATTCCTACACATTCACTTGAACTTGAATTGCACCTACAAAGATTTTTCCGACAATCCTTTTGTGTGAGCTTTGTGTCACTATCTGATGCACTTTGTCACATCCATTATGGCCATTATGGCTATCTTCAACTTGCTCTTCTGTAGAACTTTCGTGTCTTTGTCTAACGCACTTTTTCACCATAAAAAACTCTATCAGATTCTGATAACTGGAAAACTCTGAATCTAGATCGCAAGTCCATCTACTTCAAGAGAAATAAAAGCAGCACCGTTGGTTGCCGCTCCATGCTCTTTGGTTCTGTTACCGCCTTTACCTATTTCTTACTTCCTTATTTGATTTAGAGCAACCATGTAGCTTAACAACCACATCTTTGCAGCTGTACCGTCTTCTTGGAAAAAAAATGAAGCATCTTCTCATTTTGATGACTCTTGTAAGCATTGCACTGGTAAGTGAGCATTTTCAAGAGGTCAAAGGTGACTACTTACCTAACTAATGGCTAATGCTCTAGGCTTGTGGCCATAATGGGAAGGAATGCTGTTGCGAAGATCCTTGTGATAATCCATGTGACATACATGTATGCAAAAATCCCAGATATATTGAACCCCGTCGATTACGTCGAGATGAAGGAAACGTGGTGAAGGACAAAGACCTGAGTCCAAAATCCAACAGGACGTCAGAGGGAAGCAAAACTGGTATTTAAAAAACTTATTTTGATTACTGATAACATCTGCGAGTGTATTGAATAAGAAGGAACTAGTGACGAGGATTGGCTGTTTTTATTACCAACATGTCAGGTGCATCAACAACATTACAAGAAAATGAGTCTTATTTGATTTATGCGCTGGTGAACTTTCCATCTTTCTTTTCTCTGCTTTGTCGAAAAAGCAGCGTCTTTGTTGCACACACACACTGTGTAACCACCCGCAAGTTAAGCACATACTGTTCTTTGCGGCATCGAAATACACTGCACTTCGGACGATCAATCCCCTAGCAGAAGCTTCTAGATTTGCAGCGTGCTCGACATTTCTATCGTGAAATTCAATGTGGAGTTCCACCTAGGTATGCAGCGGCAAAGAACGCAAAGCTTTTCATTGTAGCTTTCCGCCAAAGCGCAAATAGGAAAAAATTCCTCAGAAAAACTGTGAAGGGGCGCATCGTCCAGTCTTAACTCCGCTGCGCGTCAGGTGCCAATAAAATACACTTTTTCTGACTCCAGTCACCCGAGGGCATACTAGAATGCAAAGTAGTTACGCTTATGAATTTACTTTTATGACTTTCCAAGATTTCAAAATTTGTGTGTGGCGCTGGATGTGGTACGAAGGCCACGTTTATATGAAAGAATGAAATCATTCAGTTAATGGTTGTTTATAGAGAATTTGAACTTGCTTGGAGTCTGTAAGCACGGTTGTGACGAAAGCACTTTCAAGTGAGCTCTACAGAACCTAACTCGCCTTATGAGAGTCGTCAGGAGTAGATTTAGTTCCAGTGAAGAGCAAATTTTGAGACTTTTTAAGTCCAACTTTTTTATGGTTATAAATTAGCACGCTTCCTCGGTATGGACGAAATGCGGCTTCAACTTTCAGTTTAGTCAGAGCTCTAAATAGCATTCAGCATTCTTGGATTATATAGCTATAACGTCGTGACACTGCCGTAAAAGGAGCAAAATAAATGACAAATTTCAGATCACGGGTAAGATTGTTAAGAAAATAAGGAGTAAAAAGTAAGGTATAACATACACAACAGTGGGACATTCTGTACCCCTTCAACCGCTAAAGTGTATCCCGCCTCCTTATGTTTTCAAACGTTGCTAATCTTCCATTTGCTCATTCAAGGTTTTATATAAGAACACTTTATAACTTCGTTCACTTCTCGTGGCATTTTACTTGAGTAGCTGACCAGGAGCGGGAAGCGCAGTAGTGGGGATGACGTTCACCACATGTGCGGTATTGTCATGAGAACGCTTCGGACCTACCAGCACTCTGATCTCTCTGGAGTTGGAAATTGCTGAAAGACTTGTCTGATAACAGCTCACTCCTTGCAATCTACATGGAAACGATGTAGCGTAGTTATCGTAGATGTTGCGAGGGAATAAACTTTATCAGCATTCGAAGGTATTCATAAAAAAAAATACGGCAATTCTTCAGTCTAAAGACGCCTTTAAAACTTTGAAAACGTAGGTGGGTGATGGATGTGAGCAGGTAAGTCGAAAGCACAAAGTTCTGTTGTTGGCATGGTAGATGTGAAGGCGGAGCGTAGGTAATATGAAATTATCTTTTTCTTCTCAAACATTGAACAGATTCATCGTTACGCCTGTTTAGGTGATCGAGCCCATGGTGGAAGCAATTGAGAATTGTTGTAATGTTACTACGTCTAGTGAAGTAATGTAGCACTTGCTGCTATCGTCGCGCATTTATAACATTTTTTGTTATGTAAATGGTGCGACTAAATAAATCTTCTCTCTAATATTTCTTTTCTTGTACGTGTGTTTGCGCTACGTTAGAAAAATGCATTAATAATGCGAAAGCTCAATGAGAGGATATGAAAGGATATGAGGTTTTTATCGCTGTTAGACAAATCATTCTAATGATTCACCAAAATAGAAATGAAGGATCAAGCAGTCGTAAGTACTAAAATCATACGAATTGAACCTTAGTTCGTTACCGCTGAGTGGAAGTTTGAAATTTAATAGCAGTTTAGAATGTCGGTAATGAGATAACCAGTTTCTTGCTCTGTTTTTTCATGTATAAAACGACTCGAGGCTCAAAGCAAAAGATTTGGGTCACTCATTTTCTTGCGCATTTCAAGATAAGGGAATGCAACTCAAGAGCGACTGGTATGGACTTTCCCATTATTAACTGAATATCATGATGGGGTGTGGTGATAGTTCCGTATTCATCATCGAGGAAGATAATGAAAACATAGCAGTCGCACTGATAACGACGAAACTTGCTCAAAGTAGATTTCTTCTGAGGTACATCCATCAACTTACATTTTACTCATGTAAACCCTACAGAAATCTTCAGCAGCTGTATTCATGTCCTACAGGTGCATTCATTGTCAGCCATATCACTTGCACTACTGCTAGATCAAATTCCTAGTCTTTTCCTTAGTGGCAATGAAGATGTTGTCCGTACTTTTTGTTTGACAAACTGAGTATGATTCGACACCACTATCACGCCCTCCGACAAAAACGCACTGTATATGTGCTTAGACAGAGCTCATTATGGACTCAAATCGCCTTGTCAGTTTATATTGTTCATAAGCGAGTTCTCAGAATAGTCGCTTGTAAGAAGTGGTTACATATGCTCACATAGTAACCATACGCCACGAAATCGACAATCAATCACCCTGAAAGAGCGCCACAACGATCATTTCACCGCAAGTTGGTGTTAGCAGTTCGCTGTCAATTCCTCCATATAGAGGTAGATCCCCAAGAACAAGCTGAACGAAAGGCACCGTGCAATTGACGAGGCTGTAAGCCCAAAACGCGTGCCTTGCAATGTATAAGTTCCCATAACAGACCTTGAGAACGGCTTAAAATACATTGTCAAATTAACCCCTAAAGGGCGACGTGTACCAGCCGAGGTACGCGATTGTTCAAAGGCTTTTCTCGCTGGATTAAACTTTTTCCTAGGCATTCAGCAATTGTTCAAAAAAAATTAATCTTTCACATTTCACCAGTCTGCTCAGTTTTGGAAAGGGACTTTTTACTACGTTCTAGGAACGAAAATAAAGTTATGTTTCGCACTCAATTTTATTCACTTGCCCATCTGGGGCTTCGATATGGCTTTTTACTAAAGATTTGATGGTCATTAGATAGCTCAAACCTCGAGAATTTTGGTGGCTTGGCTGGTTTCTTGAAATGTTATCAATTAACTCTGTAAGAGCGAAAAAAAGATCACGTCTCACGCCTCACATGTCACCCCTCCGCTTGGACATCATAGGTGGTTTATCGGTGATTTTAGGTAAAGTCTAAGAGGTATCTTATCGATACTTAAAGGTTGTAGTATTACGAATGAACCTTCTACAGGTTCTTAGTACAAAGCGTGCATACTTCTCTAGAAGTTGTTCATTTTTCAACAGTAATGCCACGTCCCTGTGAATGTATAAACAAACTTCCAAGCCCTATTGTGCATTTCTCTCGCCTGTAATGGGAGGACGTGGCTTGAAAGTACTTCTTGTGCAACTAAACTTTTCTAATATAGGTCTATGTAGTAATAATTATAACATGTAGCTCTAGTAAGTATAGGAAGAGCGCGCGTTCATCATTGCGCTTGATACGGTACTTCCCCTGTCAGCACCCTTACTCAAAAAACGTTTTTTTCGCTCTTTCTAGACATCTTAGTAGTTATTCGATAGCTAAATTTTCAAGGTTCATTTTGTTTTCGGAAGGTTTTTCTATTACACTATAACAATGAAAAGAAAATGTTATTTAACACTTAAGTATTTTTTCAATGAGCAAAGTTTTTCCCCAAAAAATCCAGCAATTCTTCGATTACGCAAGTATTGGTAAATTTAACAGTGAGGTAAAGACTTTTATTTGAGTGTTTTCTTAGGACCACGCTCAAATTGCAATAGATCCCTCTATTTTTATTCGAGCCAACATGTATGTGGTTTGGTAATAGGCTCTTGTACAGCCCGATCACGTTTTCGAGCATATAGCTTCGCCAGTTCGGCAGAATCCGTCGTCTTTCAATCTTTTTTAGACAATCCTCTGTGGTTGTTGCAGTACCCATACTAAGAGGTATCGAAGACCAACGTTTTACTCTGTAAGCCAAGTGAAAATATCACGCAACTTACAGTGTTCTACACTCGATTGCTCTTTGGTTGGTATTTTTATCATAATATAACGCACAATAATGTAAGTTCGGCTGACGTTTCGGCGACCCGCCTTCTTCAGAGCCTGGACGTATATAGTATTAGTCTATTTGAATGATCGGATGGTCTTATTTATACGCTGCCTAGGTCACGTTAGAAGATCAAACGAAGAAAGGGCGCGAGATCTCGCGTGATGGTGACGCACTCGTCCTTCCGATTCATTTCGGGGTTTCGGGCGTTTATCCAAAATGCCTCAAGAGTCTTGCGCGTGGACGTTTTTGATTTCTGCGCCAGGATTGTGACGGTCACATCAAATCCTTGTTGTTGTGTTTTTGCGCCCTATGTAAACCTAAAGGTTTGGTTTTATCTATTTTAGATTTACTGTCTAGATGTTCTTTTATGCGAATGAAAAGTGGTCTTCCCGTTTCGCCTATATATTCTTCCCGCATGTTTTACATGTTAGCAAATAAATTGTGCCCGATCTCATACAATCTCCCTCTTTTCCGTTGGGGCAGATCATACAGTTGTTGGTGTTGCACAATCGATCATAGAGTCTATTGCGGATCAGCTGATGGCGTAGGGTGGGAGGTGGGGTTTCGATAATTACCACGGAATTTTCAAGACCGCATCTTTTTAGGCACCTTTTAACCGCGCTACTGGTTTCGTTTGATATAAATGGCAGTTTGAAGGAAATTCTATTCAGGTGCGGAGTATTGTTCTTTTGTGACCTAATTCCACTTTTTGAATATTCCCTAGTGGCAAATGTTTTGTAGCCGTTGGAAATGGCAATTTTTCGTGCCAAGTCTAATGATTCGTTCCTTTCCTCTTCTCCTGTGCACACACTTTTAGCCGTTCGAAACATGTTTTTAATTAGCGATTTTTTCATGTGTGAAGGATGAGAGGAGAGGTAATTGACCAAAATGTTCTTGTTACTTGGTTTTCGATACCACTTTGTACTATAGCCACTATCCAAAAGCTTTACTTGGGTATTTAGGAATGGAAGCCAGCCCCGTTTGGACTTTCTCGCGTAAATCTGATATGCTCTGACTGTCCGTTCAACACTTCAAAACATTTGTCCATTTCCTCTTGTGTGGAACAGACTATGAAACAGTCATCTATATATCGGCAGTAGAGCAATGGGCGGTGAACGAGAATTGGAGCTTCCACCTTATACATAAAAGCGATGGCAAGACTGGGTGCTAAGCGTTGACCCATGGCTAACCCCCTGAGTTGTGTAAAGTATTTTCCCCACCACCGAAAGATTGAACAACTAAGACATTGTTTTAGGAGGGTCATTAGTTGTTGAATTGTGAAGCCATACATGTTTACTTTTTGTTCATTTTCAGTTAAAAGTTCGAAAATGGCTTGCATTGCAGAGTCATTTGATACGTTTGTATAGAGTGAGCTAACATCAAATGACTCCATTATGTGCGAGTTGTTAGGTTTCGCGCAACGTAGGTGGTCAAGGAACATTTTTGTATTGGGTAGGTGGGTTAGTATGAATTTGAGCACCTGAGTAAAAATGAGGTTTAGAAACCACGTTATTCTATCCGTTGGTCCCCTATACAACTGATGATGGGTCTAACCTTGTATGTTGATGGATCGGTTGACACTAGATCATCAATAGATGTAAGTTTATGTGTTTTTACGAGAAGGTATAGGACCGGACAAATAGGATTATTGTTTTTGAGTCGAGAAATAACTGAAGTTTCCAAACCCGCTGTATAAGGTGGAAGCTCCAATTCTCGTTCACCGCCCATTGCTCTACTGCCGATATATAGATGACTGTTTCATAGTCTGTTCCACACAAGAGGAAATGGACAAATGTTTTGAAGTGTTGAACGGACAGTCAGAGCATATCAGATTTACGCAAGAAAGTCCAAACGGGGGCTGGCTTCCATTCCTAAATACCCAAGTAAAGCTTTTGGATAGTGGCTATAGTACAAAGTGGTATCGAAAACCAAGTAACAAGAACATTTTGGTCAATTACCTCTCCTCTCATCCTTCACACATGAAAAAATCGCTAATTAAAAACATGTTTCGAACAGCTAAAAGTGTGTGCACAGGAGAGGAGGAAAGGAACGAATCATTAGACTTGACACGAAAGATCGCCATTTCCAACGGCTACAAAACATTTGCCACTAGGGATTATTCAAAAAGTGGAATTAGGTCACAAAAGAACAATACTCCGCACCTGAATAGAGTCCCCTTCAAATTACCATTTATATCAAACGAGATTAGTAGCGCGGTTAAAAGGTGCCTAAAAAGATGCGGTCTTGAAAATTCCGTGGTAATTATCGAAACCCCACCTCCCACCCTACGCCATCAGCTGATCCGCAATAGACTCTATGATCGATTGTGCAACACCAACAACTGTATGATCTGCCCCAACGGAAAAGAGGGAGATTGTATGAGATCGGGCACAATTTATTTGCTAACATGTAAAACATGCGGGGAAGAATATATAGGCGAAACGGGAAGACCACTTTTCGTCCGCATAAAAGAACATCTAGACAGTAAATCTAAAATAGATAAAACCAAACCTTTAGGTTTACATAGGGCACAAAAACACAACAACAAGGATTTTGATGTGACTGTCACAATCCTGGCGCAGGAATCAAAAACGTCCACGCGCAAGACTCTTGAGGCATTTTGGATAAACGCCCGAAACCCCGAAATGAATCGGAAGGACGAGTGCGTCACCATCACGCGAGATCTCGCGCCCTTTCTTCGTTTGATCTTCTAACGTGACCTAGACAGCATATAAATAAGACCATCCGATCATTCAAATAGACTAATACTATATAAGCGCAGGCTCTGAAGAAGGCGGGTCGCCGAAACGTCAGCCGAATTTCTACAACTGTTTTACCAACCTCGCGTCAGCTAATCAAGATAAGTTTTCTTCATTTTCATATATCAGTTGATTATGCCGAGGTTTATAGAAAGTCGAACTTTTGAATGTAAGTTCGGTGATGTCTTCACTTGGCTTACAGTGTAAAACGTTCGTCTTCAATACAAAGGATAAAGGATAAAGCTCTCGGCGTTGATCAATCCCTGAGGGATGCGCCATGCATTGGACTTCAATTTTTAACTTCGTTTGAGGTGATTGAATGCGTATCTGGCCTTTACAATGACTCGCAGTGGTCTACCGCTGAACCGAGTCAGTGCTGCTTATCCTCCCAGGCAAGTCTGAAACCTGTCTGGTACCAATTTACCGACCCCGGAGGGATGGATGGCTTGGTGAGCCGTGAGCGCGAGATCGAGCCATTGACCTCGTGTGCGACGCAGGGCACCTCTAACCACTGCGCCACATGCGCTCGTATCCTTTGTGTAAGTTCGGTAATATCTTCACTTGGCTTACAGTGTAAAACGTTCGTCTTCGATACAACTTAGTGTTGGAACTGGAGCACCCACAGAGGATTGGCTAAAAAAGATTGAGAGATGACGGGTTCTGCCCGTGTGATGAGACTGCAAGGTCGAAACACGTGTACCGCGCTGTACAAGAGCCCATTACCAGACCACATGACATGCTGGCTCAAATAAAAATGAAGAGATCTAATGTAAAAACCATTTTAAAAGTGGAACACACCCTTCAGATTTTCGACATTCAAGCTGTCGAATAATTACTAAAAAACTCAAAGGGAATAAAAAATGCCTTTTTAATTATGGGTGCGCATAGGGGAAAGATATCGAGAATCTTTTTCTAGAGACATATTCAATAGTTTGCACGTTGCCGCTGCTCTGAGCTTTTTATTCCAACACGGTTGTACCTCACCGTTTAGAATTCTTTCACTACCTATACGTTTTGGATAAACAAGTATCGAATATAGCTTGAGTAATAATTTTTTATGAATTACTAGTTGTTCTCCGATTTTCATATACTATGATGTTTCCTTGATCTTACATAATGCTAAAGAAGAGCATAACTAAAGATTTCCCTTTTGATGCCCTTTGTGCAATGCAGCACATTTATTTAAATATCAAATTCAGTGCGATTGCGTAGTAAAAAAATAGTTTTTCTCTGAAAAGACTCATATAACTAAACCGAAAGCACATGAGCGTGTATAAAATATCCTTTTCTATCAAAGTTATACAAGAACTCCGAAAATTTTGCAAATGAGAAAAAATCTTAATCAAACAACGAAAATCTCGTAAATTGCTCTGCACGTATCGATTTCTACAGCCCAGTTAGGGGTTAAATAGTTCTTAAGCGAGGTCTCAAAATAGTCGGTTGAAAGAAAGATCTAATAGTCTTTTGCCGGTTTTTCCTTAATCACCTAGTCAAGCTTTGATAGAGTCTCAGAATGACTTCGTCATAACGACTCGATTTTCTTCTTTGTTCCGTGGCTAGCACTCTTATACAATTTACGGCAGAATCAAATCTTCGCAAAGAAGGTGACGAACGAATTTATAATTGAACTATAAGACATAACTTTCTAGGGGGACACGTCAAACCACTTGCCTTAGTTTTCAGTGATTCCCATGTTCAGCACCAGCTTTTTTGCTTCTGGGTTAATGAATTTTTATAGAAGAAGCGCCCACTGAAGAGACGCTCTATGAAACAGTGTTCTTCCATATTTCTGGTAATAGAAGATATTGCCATAGAATCCATTGTGATGGAGTAGCAGCCTGTAAGCGGGCGGATCGGACAGTGTGGCTAACGAGCTGCCCTGTGGTTAACAAGAACTATTGCGCTGTATTCTTCGTTCCGTGGATTCAGCAATAAACTGTAAGAAAAGAAAACCACAAACGATGCTATGTGAAATGTCCGCCTGCGCACGTCGCCCTCGTGAGTACCACTTGAATGTGACCGATAACTAGTCGATTGAGGAATCTCAGCAGTTTCAGAGCAAAACTCGATTGATTGCACGAGATGTTCACTGCTTTTTTGAAGAATGTCAGCTCGCTTCTTCCATGATTGAAAAGATGTTGCCAGCTTGTTGAAGCAACCTGTTTGTCAGTTAGAAACATGTGCTCACTCTTTTAGTGCAAAGCACAACAGAGCTGGTAAACTTCCAGGAGAATGGAGGATAAACATTAAGGTCGGTTGGAAAAATAAAGAATTATTGAAAATTGCCGCCAAGAAATCGTCGGCTTTAGGACTATCAGAAAGATTTTCTTATATTAATATGCAGAGACGACTTTGTCGACTTTATAGTTGCTCTTTGGCCGACAGTATTTTGACGGCTCTCCAATTTTCGCTGATGCAGGTGGTATTTTATGATTTTCAGTCATGAGCTGCATCTACAAATTGCAACCGCCGATTTGCCGAAGGCGTAGGTCCTGCAACGAAAATCACAAAGAAAACATCCACAAATCTTTAGAACGGATAAAGTTTAGTCTCATATCATAATGATGTATGAAGTTACTCGATCCATGGGTAGAATATGTACGATTTATGACTCTCTCAAATCTCATTTCCCACCACTTTTCTCTATATTCGTTAGACCTGCATCAACTTTCAGAGCATTGGTATGATAGACTGTACTTTATCGACTCAGCAACATATGACAGTGCTATCTGACTTAGCAAATATTAGTCGCTAGTAACGCAAGGACTGATCATTGGAAATCCATTACAATCGTGTCGTTGTTCCCACTAAAGTCATATTGCGCTTAGTGAGAAAGTCTCTCTCATCATTTCTTCACATTAGGCTTTTTTCTCGTAGAACAATAGCACCGTGGACTGGTACTAACGATGACAATTCGGAACACAGCGATATCTCCTACTACTGATAGATACGGGATCGATGGTTCTTAGGGGTATTTGAGAGAATATAATCGCGCAATATTTTGGCACAACTTCTTGGTACGGTAGCACAATTAGCACAATGTATTATCTGTGTCAAAGGCAGATGAGAACTGGCGAATGCAGAGCTCTTGCAGACAACGTGGAGAATAAGACACTTTGTCCACATTCAATGTAGCACAATTTTCTGTTAAATGGTAAGCTACGAAACTCCAGTTTAGTGAACTCAACCATTTGATGCTGGCAAATTCTTTTTTCAGAAGAAAAAATACGATTACGAGCAAAATTCTTATCTTTGTTCGAAAGTTTTCTAAATTCTTGCGCTGCATGAGACCGACTGATTTTGATATTACCTCTGTGTGAGGATTGCTTTTATCATAAGCGTAATAACCTTCCATAATCAGATTTCTGTTACGACTAACTTCTTGCTAAAAATCAGAAATTAGCTGAGTAGGAGGTCTGCAAGAAGCTGAGCTCGCTACTGATTTTTCACTTTTATTATCGTCATGATATCCTTTAGAAACAAGTCGGCAGATAATACATAAGAAGTGGTTCAGAATGAACTCTGTGTTTAGTTAGCGATTTCTTCCAGCTTCACTTCCAGGTAGTTCTTTTATGTGGACACAAAGTGGTTCACCTGAGCGCTTATGTATTCTTATCTCTGGGTTGATGAATTCTTATAGGAGGCTTTATTACCTTACGAAGTTCTTATTCAAATCTCTTACAAGAGATTAGGTTTATTATACCCAATTTCATACAGTCTCTAATTGATGTATGTCAATTCTAGCTATTAGCTATTTGTTAATTGTAGGGCAATAATTTGGGATTTGGTGCGGTCTGGGACTTCAAGGGGAGCGCGAAGATCAGCGTCTGAGAAGACTGTTTTGATAATATAGTTACAAAGTAAAAACAGTCTACATGACATATCGAAAACGTATTCACTTTGTCACTTTCCATGTACATTCCGAAGTTCTTCACTCCTCGTATGTTGCTTAATCGACCGACGTCGTAGACGTGAAAACCCACTGCGCCGACTGCAGAGGCTACTTCATTTCCACATCAAAAAATGTATATTATGCCAGGCTCGATTTGACAGTGGAGACGCATTATTCAGGCAGCTTCAAGCATGTGTATTCTGTTTTGTTTTGAAGCTAGCGAGAGGTCGTCTTCATCGATTTTATTGGAGACATTGTAAGTCGGTAGTCTGATAGTTCAGTTATGAAATCGTTCACCACCTTCTTTGCAAAGATTTGAATTTTGCCGTAATTTGTAAAAGAGTGTTAAGCATAGATCAAAAAAGAAAGTCGGGTTGTCTATGATCAAGTCATTATGAGACTCTATTAAGGCCTAACTAGGTGATTAAGGAAAAACCGACAAAGGACTATCAGTTCTTTCAGCCGACTATTCTGAGACTTACCTTAAGAACTGTATAATTTGGCAATGTATTTTGAGCCTTTCAAGAGATCTGTTATGGGTACTTATACATTGCAAGGCAGGGTTTTGGGCTTACAGCCTCGTCAATTGCACGGTGCCTTTTCGTTCAGTATTCTCGGATCTACCTCTATAGAGAAATCGACAACGAACTGTTAACGCTCAGCGTGCGGTGAAATGATCATTGTGGCGTTCTTTCAGGGATGACTGACTGTCGACTGCATGGCGTACGGTTGCTATGTGGGCATATGTAACCATGCCTTTCAATTGACTATTCTGAGACCTCGCTTAAGAACAGTATAAACTGACAGGAAATTTGAGTCTTTATGAGGTTTGTCAAAGGCACATATACAGTGCGTTTTCGTCGAAGGGTATGATAGTGGTGTCAAACCATACTCAGTTTATCAAACGGTAGGTATGGACAACATCTTCATTACCACTAAAGAAAACTCTAGGAATTTAATCTAACAGTAGTGCAACTAATATGGCAGATAATGAATGCACCTGTAGAACATGAATACAGCTATTGAAGATTTTAGCAGGGTTTACATTAGTAAAATGTAAGTTAATGGATGTACCTCAGAAGTAATCTACTTCAAGGAAGTTTCATCGTTATCAGTGCGACTACTAAGTTTCCATTATCCTCCTCGATGACGAAAACGGAACTATCACCACACCCCGTCATGATACAAATGATAATGGGAAAGTCTATACCAGTCGCTTTTTAGTCGTGTTCCCATATCCCAAAATGCATAATAAAATGAATGGCCCAAATTTTTGCTTTGAGCCTGAGTTGCGTTTCAGAGCATGATAAAACCGAGCAAGAAACTGGTCATGTCATTACCGACATTTTAGATTGTAATTGAACCTTAAATTTCCACTCAGCGGTAACGAGCTAAGGTTAGGCTCGTATAATTTTGATATTTACGGGTGCTTATCTCTTCATTTCTGTTTGAGTGAATCATTAGAATGATCCTGTATAACCGCGATGAAAACTTCTTACCGTTCGTTCTCTATCATTAAGCTTTCGCATTATCGATGCCTTTTCAAACGGAAAGCAAGCACACGTACAAGAAAAAAAACTATTTGAAAGAGAATTTATTTCGTCGCACCATTTACATGACAAAAGATGACCCAAATATGCAACGATAGCGTAAGCTGCTACACTACTTTACCGGACTTGAAAGCGTTTCAACAATTCTCAACTGCTTGCACTATGGACTCGATCACCTAAACAAGCGTAACTATGAAGCTGTTTAGTGTTAAGAAGAAAAAGATAATTTTATATAATATACGCTCCACCTTCACATCTACCCTAGTGCTTCTTTTTCAAAACACTCGCAGAGATTATCAGTAATTAGTGTAAGATTTTTGAATACCAGTTTCGCTTCCCTCTGTTGTCCTGTTGGATTTTGGACTCATATCTCCCTCCTTCACCACGTTTCCTTCGTCTCGACGGAATCGACGGGGCTCAATATATCTGGGATTGTCGCATACATGTTTGTCACATGGATTATCACAAGGATCGTAGCAACAGCAAGGCTCTATTCCATTATTGCCTCTACAAGCCTAGAACGTAGCCATTAGTAGAGGAATGCTCACCTTAACTGTTGAAAATGCTCGCTTACCAATGCAATACTAACAACAGCCATCAAAATGAGAAGATGCTTCATGTTCTTCGAATAAGACGACGCAGCTGCAAGGATAAAGGTTCACTTGAGCTATATGATTGTTCTTGGCCAAATAAGGAAATAAAAAATTAGTCAAAGACAGTGTCAAAGACAAAGTGAGTGGTGTGATGACCACTGGTGCTGCTTATATCTGCCCTGGAGTAGATGTACTTACGATATAGATTCAGAGTTTTCCAGTTGAAAAACCTGATAGAGCTGTTCATGGAAAGTGCGCTAAACAAGGACACAAAAGTTTCTACAAAAGAGCTAGTTGAAGATAACTATGATGGATGTGACAAAGTACATCAGATAGGGACACAATGCTTACACCAAGAGGATTGTCGGAAAATTTTTTTTCTAAAGTGCAATCCAATTTCAATTGAGTACTTAGAAACATCCACATCTTTGTGAACATATTTTTGATGACACTTATTTGATGTCAATTATCAGGAAAGTGAGATTGTTGCTTCCTGTCTCTGATGATCGCACAAGAATAGAATTTCATCTGAAATATTCCCGTCATATACAACTTGTCATATATTCTTCGATAGGCTTTCTTTTATTGATGAACATTTTCTCGCGGCTTACTCTCTCCAGCTGGTTGTAGAAACGCATCCATATCACTTTCGCCATCTGACAAAGCTCGTGATGGCAGTTGCTATTTCTGCCATTCTTCTGGGATCGTAAAGAAAATGAGCCCATGGCGGTGGTAACACATCGCATGGGGTGAGCCGACAAGAAACTGATGGGTGTACAGCAATGACAGCAACTGCAAAAAATCGCAGCTAAATTAACCCTCATGATGACAAGAAGCGACGTCACTATACCGTTCACTTTCTTTTTCGTCCTTATTAGGTGATATAGTACAATGCGAACAGCGACTCAAGTAAAGCATCAAGATTGGCGTCTGAAGAGACTGCTGTTACACCACTTCTGGAAGTTTAGAAAAGTCTTGATGGCGAGTTATGGACGTGTTATTAAGATCGGCCAAATCAGTCTTATTTGATTCTAATGGTAATTTTCGCTTTGTGACTACTAATTTAACACTAGAACGTCGATGATTTCTAATACGGTTTATCACTCGCTGATCTTCCGTGATAACGTCGAACATCTCAGCTCGAGAAGCCATGCTTAGGCAATAGTGTCTTTTCCAGACGTCGCAGTTGGAACAGCCTAAAACATCGTCAGCTGCAGCGAAATGATAAGTAGTCGGACTTAATTGAGTGATCAAAATTTTTAAGAACTGACTCGTGCTGGCTTCTCAGTTCGTCATACCCTGTCGGTGGTTGTGAGATCTGCCAATTGTAGTCAGTTTGTGAGAAGGAAAAACGAACTGGCGTAAAATATGCTGAGAGCGGGTGTTGAATAAATATGATCGCTGCTGTGAAAATGCCTTTGAAGAGATCATTGCTTGTCAAAACTTTTGAAGCCTCATGGTGTGTTGTGGAGGTATTCATCTATCCGCTTTCGATGATGCCCTGTGCAGTGTAAAGTTGATTGCCTTTCGTACGTTCTTTAGTCGCCTGATGCCATTGAGAACCTAGTGCGCAGAGTATTCAGGCTGATTCATTTCCACGGACATGAGGAAAGCTGAAACAAATCTAAGTGAATTGCTTGTCTTAACATCCTAAAGCATCACATGGTTCGAATCTCAACTGAATGTCGTTCTTGCAAAAATGCCTATTGGATAAACAACCACAACACGATAAACACGTGACAGGAGCTGCTAGATGCTTGAGAACGTCCAGGGAGTTTGAGCCCATTGCACAATCCTTGTATATAAATGACTTCTTTTCATCAAATTATCCTTTCTACCTTCAATCAATTTAGAATTCAGTTCCTTGGGAAATTGAAAGCTATAGCTTAGAGATTGCTGACAAGAAATTTGCATCCACAGCTTAGAGACTCACTCGGTTGAGTAGCCTAGTTCTTTTACAAATTTGTGACTGTTCAACCGCTTCCCATTTCGAAATGGCGACCATAGACGGGTAAGCAAAAAACGTTCCTCGAGCGCCTCTTTCCTTATTGAGGGCAGCGATTCCAAACACAGTCGCACACTACCAATCAAAGACAATGTGATGGGGCAAAGCACAAGGTCTGTGAAAGAATTTGGTGACGAAAAGTTCATGGACGAAAATTTTTTGGCATTTCACTCAAAGAATGTTTAGCAAGCCGGACGGTAATTCACCAACGTGTACTCCGGTGATTACTGTGTGTAGTCTACATTATACCCTACGACTTAGTTTCAGCACAGACGTTTCTTAGAGTAATCTACAATAAAACGTACTGGACGGAAAATTTTGAGAAAACTGAAAGCATTCGTGTTCTGTGATGTTTCTTCCAAGCAGTTATAGAGCAGCCAGTCAGTTGATGCACTCATTTCATTCACTGTTATAGTGAATGGCCGTCAAACTGGTCTAACGCTCGGTCGTAATTCATTAAGAACATGGTTTTTGTTTACTTCGTTTTTTAGAGATATGAGCATCAGATTACCCATGTTATGCTTTCCATTATAATAAAGCTTTCGTCAGGGTTCACAAGTGTTCTGTCCAAGCCTGTCTCACAATACAATCAATACTTATTGTCTTCTCAGTTATTGAGTCAGTCGTGCAGCACAGTGTCTGACAGAAAATAGTACTACAGAATCCACTAAGGTTTCTGAGAATGCTCAGTGATCATTCATGGCCATAGTCACATTGACACATCGTCAGGTAGTGAGAAAAAATGATCTTGAGAACGAGTCTACTATTTTCAAACACTTTTCAATACATCTTAGTAAGAAAAACCCAATATCTGTTTTTTTCTGATCTTTACCAGGGTGGTTTACAAGCTTGCTATGCTAACCTCTTGGCTGCTTCGCCTTCCTCAAGCCGCTCAAGGGCTAGTAAAATGCTGTGCCGAGTATGAGCAGCTCATGTATCGGTTACTGATGGCGCGTTGCCATCATGAGAGCAGCTCATTTCCAATGACAACAGCGGTTGTCCCGAGAAAGGGCATTTCCAGACGAGGAGAATTAGGTTGTGTGGTGCCACACTCCATTGGACTTTTTGAGGAGACTCAAATGACCCCACGACCCCATGAAAGGATTATTTTTTTTTTTACAAAATTTCGCATGTGCTGACTTTTTGCACAGTCATCATTTTCTCACCAGGTCATCCCACACGATATAGTCACACCTCGGTTGGCCATCTTCGTCGCTGCTCGAAAAAGGTCAATTGTTGACTGCTACACTAACGAGCCTGTGCCGCTGATGAAAGAGAAGTGGACGTTTCTACAACTTACTGCATAACATAACATTACTCTATATGAAGGTCATCAACGGGAGAGATTTTCCTGAAAAATTTGACCTGTCGTGCATGATGTCAATAGTTTGAGTGAAATTCTGTCCTTACTTCAATGGATGAACGACGGAGATGTTGAAGACTGCTTTCATTTTGTAAGTAGCTGTCACGATGAACACTCCGAAACAAAGCAAACGTTTTCAGTCAAACAGTTTAACTTGATGTGCAGTTGTTCACACATTCTCGGAAACTGCTTTTCTTGTAAGTTTTCTATTTTTATCTTATGCACTTTTTCACAGCCATCATGAGAGTATTGGCCTTCTCTTTCGTGGAACAATGCGTGTTTGTGTGATGCACTATCCCACCCTAAAACGGGTATATCTGATCCTGCTCACTGGAGAACTACAAATCTATATCGTTAGTTCACCTACTCTAGGCAACCTCAGCTACATCACTAGTCGTCGCTCCACTCATTAATCATTTTGAACTAGCCAGTATCATCACTGCTTACCTCATCTGCAATAACCGATATCCTCATTGTTACGTTCACCTATTAGGTTCATAAAAACCACGTGAATGACCACGTGAATGAGTAGACCCATCTACATTTTTAGTGTTAGACGTTAACAATCACCGATGTGTAACCGATATCCTCATTGTTACGTAAACTTATTAGGTTCATAAAAATAAATGCGGATTTAGCACTGTTGAAATGAGCCATTTGATGCTGAGATAGGCTTTTTCAAATAATTATGACTATTTATAGATCGTTTTGATGATCATTCCTCGCTTGCTTTTATTGCTGATGGCATATTATTGCTGCTTGATTTATATCTATTTTAAAATATGAAAAGGTTGTCAAACAAAAGCAAATTTGAGCGACCTTCTCGTTTAAGGTCAAAATGGATCGTAAAACCCCAAAGACAACTCATAACATTAGAAACGCATTTGAGACAGGAACTGCTAACGAACGCAGAGTACACTGATGTGTTTGCAAAAAGTCGAGCTTCGAAGGTGAGAAACGTCGTGTGGCCATGGGAAAATTGACAACGATCAACTAAGAGCATTTGTTGATGCTGATCCTTTCAATAATACACGAGATGTTGCAAATTAAACACCAGCCTTCTACGGCCATTCCCCATTCATCAAATGTAAAGTGAAAGTAGTTGCTGGTTTGAATCTCCAAAAAATTCAAGTTACTTTTGCACCAACCTAATAGGTCATTGCAATTGTGCCCTTTCCTTGACAACATGACACATCTTCACATTTTGATTGCTTATGCTAGCATTTGGTAGGTGAGCCTTTCCCAATGGGTGAGAACGGCCACCTCTCATATAATGGCTATTGCCTTGAGTTTATGAAGGTGGAAAAAACTCAGAACACCATGTCACTGATGGTTGCTATCACTACTCACTCCCACATAAATAGTACTCGTCCGTCGAGGAAGGAAACTTAGTAATGAATGGAGAGGTAGGTAACAGCGCCAAAAGAAACGCAACGAGTGTTCAAAAATTTATCGCTCACTTATGATTATTGCAAGTGATTCAAATAAGAAGAAACTGAAAAGACTATCAGCCGTTTTTACCATTAGCATGTTAGGTGCACAGTGGCAAATGATTGAGCTTGTGGCAATGTGTCCAGTATATGTTAAACACGACAATCCTTCTTCTGTTTTATTCAGGTGCACAAATTTTGATACATTTTTTGCAATCACCCCGTGGTTTCACACCAGAGGGCCCGTTTTGTAGCGCAGTGGTGAGAGCTGCCCTAGTGAACACATGTGACCGTATTTTCGATACCGACTCCCCTGCTCACCAACCCTCTTATACCCCTGAGATTGGCAAATGGTCACTATAACTGTATTGGAAACTAGCAGCAGTAACTTGATACATTGGTAGGCCGAGGCGGCTCTTTGCCAAAAGCCGAATGGCGTTTAGCTACTTCAAGCAATACCCAAAAAAAGTCGAATGCGCAACCATCTCTTAGGATGTTTGATGTTGTTTCTAATCTTGGCCAGCATTGAAATACTAGGAGAAGCTCTCAACTACAGAACAAATTTATCTTATCATCTCGATGAGCACGTCAAGCTTGAAAACTAATCGTGTAAAGAAGTAGTTTTAATATCCATATGTAAGCAATGACTTCACGGAATCGCTTTCTTAGGTGGTCGAGGTCATGATGGAAACAGCTGAGAACCCTTTAAGTGCTACCGATGTTCACTAGTGAAGCACAAGCTAGCACTGTCGCCACGCACAATAAACCTTTTCGCGGACTTTTTTTTGACACAACTAACTCTTTATCTTAGTGCTTTCAAGAAAGCAATTTCATTTTCAATTCTTACCTATTCCCTTTATTCTTATCAAAACCTGATTTTGAAGAATAAAATGGCTGAGTAGTGGAAGGGGGCCTAATCTTTGTAAATTTATACCATATCTACAGTGATGGAAGTGGGCTCATTTCCACGAAGATGAGTAATGCGACAGCTCACTACATTCACTGGTTGAAGAAGACAAGACTCGAAACGTTAGCCGAACAAATGTTCTTTCGAGCTTCCTGATATTGGCTTAGTCATCGAAAAAATATTAGTGATAGCTCAGCAGATCGCCGTCGCTGGGTACACTAGAATGTTGCTCAATTTGGTGGGTCCTTCGCCTCTAGTTCCACGCTCTGGGCTCGTCAAGCATTCCAACCTATCACTGTCAGAAACTTAGCGCAAGAGTCGTTTTGGAGCATTAAAGTACGGCGATGAGTTTCACAACCTACTAGTGCTAATTCAACATCGTTTCCGTCAGCGGACACTCAGATTTCCGTCTATTCAGAGCATACAAGCGCATTATTTTTTGATCACCTAGTGATTGAGTCAAATATGCGGTTCTGGTGCCCCAATAAAATAGTAGGAGAATCAGCTGGCGCACATTCGAGCCACTCAGCGACTATTTGTGGCCTTTGCTACATTAAATTTTCGTCAACTGATAAAGTATAAATAACTTTAACAAAATTATACTCTTTCAATTCGACACTCCTTCCTCATTTCTCTCTTTTTCGGGTTCTGAGTCAGGTACACACCTCGTTCATGCAAGATTCGATGCGGCTGGTCTATGTATTCAGTGGACCACGAAATAACAGGGAAACGTTGAGCTAATAAAAGCTAAATGCTTCGCTGTTTGACATTTTCGTTTAGATCCCATCTCCTTTGGTTACTGAAGTGTTCAGCTAGGTAAGTTTCACGTCAATATGACTTCTCAGGTTCTGAAGAACGCGAAACTGCTGAGATGATAGCAAATTGCCGTATTGTATTGCACTGTCTAAAGTGTACTCAAAGCATCGTATTTTAACAACACCTTGTTCGCTGAATAGAGAAATTACGAGTCGCTATTGCGAACTGCTCTTTTCCCATATTTACCATATAGTCTTCTGAGAGCTGTTTGAGCTAGCGCCTTGACTCTTTCGCATTCATTAAAGGCGCACAAGCACGAATCTTAACAGAATGGTACACTATGTTTCAGCAGTTAATCAAATGTTGACTACTTTAGATTATAGAGTGCCGACACTATTGCAGGTCACTTTTCTCAGATGAATTTAGTTCCAGGCGCTTGAGAAGAGTCAGAATGCGAAAACGAAGAGCTTTGAACAGTCGACGCGGTTCACTGCTGTTCTAGAAATGCTAGAGCATGGAGACTGTATCCACAAAACGATTTTAAAAATGCTATCTTGGAAAGCTGAAAACTGTAAAACGATGCAATCGCTCAGATGCATGGATGGCCGTCCTCACCAGTAGTGCGAGACCTGAAATAGTATGCATCTGTTCCGTTCTGCGAAATCGCTGTTTATGGCGAGGCTTGCTTTGAACATGGTGGCGCCCGCAAAGCTATATCGTGGTTCCAAATTGTTTCCGTTTGCGAATGTGTTAGCTGAACATTTCGTCCATCGTCGATATCGTCTAAGAATCTGCATTCTCATGAGTCCGCCATGTCCTTTGTCCATCGACCGAGTCATCTGTGAACTGTTCTCGACATATAAACTGCCGAGGCTAGAAGAGAGGATAAAATTTGAAGATTTGAGCTGTTAGCTTCTTCGCAACTCAACTTTGAAAGCCAAGCGTACACTTCTAGGCGTACACACCCTAATTAAGGCCCTTTGGAGCCATTTTTGCCCTTACAAGCTGCTTGAAAGACTTTTTCTTAAGTTGTGAAGAGAATAAAACCATAAAATCAGTTCGCCGAGTCTCTACCGAAACTAATCACTGGCTAGTAAATCGAAACATTTTTGCAAAGCGGCGCTCTGAATTAAGGTCAAGATAGATAAAAAGGGCACATTCAATTGAGGACAGCTTACTCATGCATGCCACACTCCAAATTCAAATTGATCCATCAGAAAGACCTTCAACGCGGAAAGGACAAAATGTGCGAGGGCGTTGATACAGGATGCTGGCCACTATTGAGTTAATGACCTCGTGTGAGCTTAGTAATGGAGTGGAAGAATACATTCGAATGCCAGGATGCTTGGACAGTTCACTTTTACTGGTAATGCATCCAGCTTAGCATCCAATCTTAGCTTCCCCGCAAAATCGTTGTCCATGGTAGTGGTCTGCCTCGATATAGTGACGTACATGAGTCCCATTTCGTAATTCTGATGTATCCTTTGGTGAATGTAGATGTGAAGCATCCTCCACGGGTGTATAGGACAATTTGGATGATATTCTGAGATGACGCTTGCACTTTGTGAAGTTCATTCCACTGTCTCGACTACCAGTCAACTGTTCATCTTGCTATCTGAGCTGCCACTTGTATTTGTCATCAAGGTAGTTTCCTGTTGGATTTTGAAGATAGAGTAGATTCCGAAGAGCTGAATGAGGAGGAAGAATTCGAAATTTTGAGCAGCTGCTATTTAGACGTCTTATGATGTAAATCTCATCATGGCAGACTGCTGCAGATGTCAATGCGAAATTATCACGCAGTAAAAGGGAACTGTTCAAATCACACTTTCGATATTCACTGGTTTTGTACCAATGACTTACAATATAGCGCATGCGGCGTAGTAGTTAGAGGTACTCTGCGTCGCACACGAGGTCAGTGGTTCGATCTCGCTCTCATGGTTCACCATGCCATCCATCCCTCCGGAGTCGGCAAATTGGCACCAGACTGGTCGCAGACTTTTCTGGGAGGATAAGCAGCACTGACTCGTTCAGCGAGAGGCCACCGTGAGTTTTTGCAAAAGCCAGATATGCATTCAATCACCTCAAAAGAAGTTAAAAACTGTAGACGAGTGCACGACGCATCCCTCAGGGATTGATCAACGCCGAGAGCTTTATCCTTTTCTATCCCTTAACTTACACTACTTAATCGCTTGTCTAAATATGACATCACTTTTTGAATAAAAGCCAAATTAGCAAAAAAAATTGGCATAAATTCGCAATGAGGACACGCGTATGACAGCAAATTTTTTAGAGAATTTTCTAATACAAATTCGTCTCGTTCAGTACAGTGGCTACAGGTGTCCTGTAAATATGCACGTAACCACTACTGCAATTACGCTCCCCGACCAACCTATTATCCCATCGGGAGTGACAAATGTAATTTTGACTTGATACATCGTGTGGCCACAGGATTAAGGCGGATATATGACGTACTCATTAGGCGATTGGTCAACGTCGAATCCTTTGTTCCTCTTTAATCAGGTGAAATCACGAAAAAACATTTGTCAGTTGTCTCTTTTCTCATTCTGTGATATTTTTCCGTGCGATCAAACCGAAAGAAAAATAGTTACCCACGACTCTTTTCAACGATTCCTCTTTTTATCTCGTCCATTTCTTTGTGGGTTGGCTTTACCTATGTCTAATTACTCGTCATGAATTTGACCCGCCTCATTGCTTGAAAATCCCTTTGTGTCTTTTACATTATTTATTCTTCGTCTTTCAATTCTTCATGAACACAGTATCATCCCGTAAATGGTGGAAATAATAGTAGTGCGAAAGGAAAAGCTTGAGAGTTAGAAATTGAACGCACCGATTGTTTACTTTGACAGTTTGCTGGAGACTGCAACACTGATGGAAATTTGGCTATTCATTTATGAGTAATCAGATTAATTTTCTCTGAAAAATTGTGCGTTCATATATATATATATATATATATATATATATATATATATATATATACATAGTGCTATACATGGAGCATATATCGCCACTTGTCCAAGGTACTCCGTATGCATGTTCCTATGTCATACGTGTTATATATTACACATGCATATATATATATATATATATATATATATATCAAGTGGGTTTGGTGCTGATAATGTCCTTATCAGACTACACCCGTTTACAGTTGGTTGCTGACAGCTACGATATATTGTATGGAACAAAGAAAGATAGCGGAACAGGTGCATTGGTAGTTCTACGCACCACTGGGTTGAAACATTGAAACACCGCTATGAAATCGCTAACTCGAAAAGAACTCAGGCTGCTTAGCCTTAATCTTAGAACCCTCTAAGCTAAGACCATCGTTGGGATTTCTTCCATTATTCCCTCAGATTCAATACTTTTCCTACTACATGTTTTCAAGCCATAACTCTCATAAGAGCCACTTATGAATCACTTATGGAACAAGCTGGTTGAGTGAGCTCGATTGTTCAGTAAAATCCTATAATCTTCACCGTTTCGGCTCTGGTGTTTTGTTTCAGGTGCGCAATGCACTACCGTCTTGATTACAGATGATGATTGGTCCCGAACAATTGATACTGTACTCCTGTCCGGCCTATGACCTCTGCAGCTAATTGCACTTTGCGTCATTAGATTGTTTTCTAACTTTCACAATTTACGCTTCATTTCATTCTCCGCATTTCTTTCTTCCACATCCTTTCTACACGATTTATATGGAATATACTATATTTTCTGTAATGTCACGTTTCGTCCTTTCACATATCGTACTCTCGATCACTTCACAGTTTAAAGATCATCGCTCCTGCGTGATGCGTATCTTTTTCTAAAGAAGTCAACGTATTATTATGTCCCTTTGAAAATCCCCTAGCTAAAAAACTACAGACATCAGACAACTTCCTGTGATTACTGCTGCCTTCGACTCGCACTTGACCTCGACACTCCCTCTGTCCAATTATAACAGTTATCCAGCGATCCAAACCCTCTCGCCGGCAAACGGCAATCCTATAATTACCTGTTTGGGTCAACATTTCATATCAAACATATCACCCACCCATCGTGAATTCTCTTTACATTATGAGCTCTCTGGGGCCTGGTCAGGTATTCATTGAGTTTTCTCCAATGGTTTCTCGCATTTATCTATGCATGAGTTTCCTACAGTTGCATTTGACTTTACTGCATTTTTTGTTCGATTACGTTTGTGTTCTTTTTTATTGCACGAAATAATTTTTTACACTGTCCGTATAGCAATTTTTTTGCTTCATAATTAAATTTGAAGGGCCCTTGTGGAGGGTTATCGTCCCATCAATTTTTAGAGCATTTCTTTAGTTGATTTCTTTAAGGAAATTACGAGTTCAGGTTTAGGCTTAGGCTTATGGTCAAAAAATTTATGGGACCACAACTCTCCTCAAACGTTGATTTAGCAAATTTTCTAACATTCCTATGTAATTATATTAGCAAGAATCACGATTATGTTAGAATCAATTCGATCTAATCTATAAACGCAAGCAGGCACGAAGTTTTCGCGTAGTTTACATGTCAAAACTAGTTTGAGCAGAACACGAACATGGTAAACAAGCGAGACTCACAATTGCCTCAATTAGATGAGCGATTTAGCATTGATCATCTATCATCCTCGACTTTCTTCTTCCTCTTTTGTTTCCTTCTTCTCTGTCTTTTCCTCCGTATTCCTTTTTCAATCCTTTTTCTTCCCTGTTTTTTTGTCCTCTATTTTTGCTGTTTCATCCTCTGTATCCTTTCTTTCGTGTTTCTACACTCGTTTCTAATGTTTTTATTTCGATAACAAATCACTCGGTCGTTCTCAGTGCTCGCTGTTTGCTCTACAAGTAAGGTAAGGAAGAAATTTCTCCGAATATTCTCTGCTTTCATGGTTTTTCGTTCTCTTTCTTACTTTTTTCACTAGCAAGAATTGCATTGGATTATCAGACGGTCAGTTCATGCCAAATTCCTCTTCATCGACATCACTTCTGGCGAGGTTCCTCTTCTTTTCATCGCCTTTCCTTCCCTTCTTCCTTCCTGATATGGTTTGCCCTTTGGAAGAGACATTTGCATGAGAGGGCTCTGAAGGCGAGCTGTCCTCTTATCGATTGGGGTGGGTGGCGCGCGCGGGTAGAGCACGTCACTCGTCGTTGTCGTCGAACCTTTTCGAGCTTTTCTGCTTCTTTCTCGTCTTCTAGTCGACATAGTGAATACCACAAGGAGATCACCGTCATACGGGTCGTCTCTTTCGAGAGAATCGACGAGCCAACGGTTCTTTTCAGTGACTGGACAGGTGTTCCTTTAGAGTGACTCGTTCCATGACTGCATCATCGGGCATCAGTCTGGATTATTCCTGTGTCCTACGAATCTCTTCAGGAGCTAAATTATATTCGATCTAGAAACTGCTGGCGATAGATCGATTCTGATTTCATCTATCATAGTTTTATCAGTCAGTTGTCAATCGAATCGCTCTTTCATTGCTCTTTGATCCAGCGATAATTTTTTTGATCTATTGAAATCAATAGCTTACCAGTATGCAACTTGTCTGCCATACCTCTCATGTTCAGCTTTTCTCAATAAAAAAACGTTTAGAAAAGAGTTATGCGATGCCAATCTCCTCGTAAAAAAGAGCTTATAGAGTAAATTCAATAAAAAAGTTCCTCTTACATTGCCCTCGCAAGCTAATTCCACTATGAAATCTTCTACAAACTGTCCATTTTTTTTAATGAATTTTAGTGCAGTTCATTTTGCAAGTGGTGTCACACCAGACCGGTGACTGCTTTGTTAAAACTAAATAATTTTTTTTATAAAAGAGGCAACCAGTATAAGCTAAAAACCTATGAAACGTATCTGTTAGGGAATTTAAGCACCGTTATCTGCGCCTCATAAATTCAAAAAATATTTTTGTCCTCTTTGTGCTTTTCTTCATCTTTGTAGCAGGTTGTAGAAAAAGTTCTGAGAAAATGCTCGTAACTTTTTTGGGTTTTGGCCACTTTTTGTGTTTTCAAGCTCATTTGAGAGCCCGTTTTCTACCGCGTTGATTGGTTTATAATTTATCTACTTATTTGGGAATGGACTTAACAAGCGAGCAAATTAGGTTGCTGATGATGCACGAATGGCTGGTGGGTTAAAATGCAACGGTGGCAAGTGGACGATCTGAACGCGGCTAATCCTCCAAACTTTCTTCACCTTCGTCAAATTTTTTGAACCACCTGTACACCGTATTTTTGCCAACTGAGTCTTCGCCCCAGCCAGATTGATGCGTTTAGTTGCCACCGTTGCCTTCGAACCCAGCACTCATTCGTGCATTATCTACAGTCTAATTTGCTCGCTTATTAGCTCCATTTTGAAATACGTAGATAACTTATACACCATTAAACACGGGATAAGACGGGCTTTCAAATGAGCCCATAGACGCAAAAAATGGCCGAAACCCAAAAAAGTTACAAGCATTTTCTCAGAACTTTTTCCTCCAACTATTATACGAGTGTAATCTGCAGGTTTACCTAAACAGTTCTTCTTATTATATAATTGTCCCAAAAAACTTTGGCCTTCAAATGCCTAAGGTTTTTATCAAAAAGGTCGAATTCTTTCCTTAAATCTCATAGTGGTTGCTCCTCTGGATTGGACCTGGCGACCCCACTTCGAATCAGTCCTTACAATAATCTCTTGATATTCATGAATGCTAGGGAAATGTTTAAAAAAAACTCAATGATATGATGAGTGAGGAGGATGCACTGAAATCAACTGTCATCTTATCTGAGTTATCTGTCATTGTTCTCAAGTACCACGGACATCGTTTCGCCGAATTCACGCCCATCAAAATTATTTTAACGCTTCTATTTTCAAATCCTCTTGTCTTTTTATTTTTGCTCAATCACGAAAAAAAGAGAAAGGAAAAGATAGTTTTCTGTTATTGGAACTCGTTTTTCGACCTTTTGTTTATGAGGTCTATTCCGCTTATTTCCAGACTTTTAGTAATGAATCGATAGCTAAAATCTGGGCGATTCCAATATTTTGCTCTTCTTCTAGAAGAACCTTTTTAGTGCGCTGTAGCAGCAAAACACATTTCATTTGCACATTCGGTGCTTGGTTTTTGCTCGGCTGGAGTGCGTGATGGTATTGTGGATAAGATTTCGCACATTCGCCACAAACGGCACCAAAGCACCTAGAGTTTCTAGATTGTCTTTCAGCAGACTTTTAGTAGATATTCAATAGCGTAAATCTAAGCAATCATAAAGCTATGTTTGGTTTTTGAGAAGGTCCTCATAGAGCAGTGGAGGAGCGAAAAAAGATCACATTTCGCTCTCCTAGACTCAAGCTGCTTGGACTTGAGTTTGTTATCGGGTTTCTAGCGCATTATAAGATAAAATAAAAACTTAAATCATAGAACTGTAGAAGAAATTTTCCTTCACAGTTCTAATACGAGAAACATAAAAGTTTCACGTCAGAGGAAAAGTCTCAAATATATAGCAAAAATGTACGTCATATTGCGCGACGAGTGTGAAACTCAATTTTATTTTCGCTGCTGCAGCGCAGTAAAAAGGCTTTTGTAGGAAACAAGAACAGTGTTGTAATCATCGAGATTTAACCTGTCGAATGATTGCTAAAATTCTCCGAAAATATGGAAAGGCCTTGTCACCAAAGGGTTGAATCGCGGTAACAGAATAGTATCAAAAGTTGTACTTGTTATTTCTGACTGATTCAGATTTCAATGGCACCCGAAGTTCAAAATTCACCACTATTTTTTTATTCTGTTCCACTTGCCTTCATCTTTTTATATTCGCTCAAATTCATCCCCTACTTGATCTTTTTTTAGAATGATGTCATTGCCATCGTGTGTGAAATTTGGCAGGCCATTGGTTCGAACGATCTATAGTCAAACACTCAATAATCTGAAGATCAATAAAGATACAAAAGTTATTATTCAGGTGGGTGCTTGACACATACTGTCAAAGCCCTTTTCTGTTTCCTATTGTTTGTGACACCGTGAAAATTGTGATAATACTACCTTCTGATTTTATAACTGTAATGTCCTATTGTCACTTTTTTGTTCATATCTTTGACGACTTTTGATTGTTGTTGGATATAATCATCTTATCATAAGAAAGTCAAAGTTTTGGAACTGGCGAACAACATCGAAGGTTTTAGGGATTCACAGGGAAGCAGGCGACATTCCACGGTCAACAAATGATCGACTATGGAACAAAAGTTGTGGGAGGGGTGTCACCAAATAAGGCAAGTGCCTACATAAAGTGTGTCTATATATCATATAAAGACTATGCACGTGTTCGCCTTTTGGCCTCATCAGTAGCTCGATGCCTTCGACTACTCGGTCGCTATTATATGGAATCAAAGTCATACAAAATATACTCTCCTTAAGGTGACATGATCGCCGTGACGTTCTTTTCAAAGCATTTGTTGATTGTCGTTTGCTTGGCTTACAGCTACTACGCCAGTATATATGTATATCAACACTTCAAATCGACTAATTTGATACCTCACTCAAAATATATAATACATCCTGACAGCAAATTTTTAATCTTTCATAAAATCTGGTATGACACTTAAATAGTGCTACACAATCGATCACGCCGGAAAGAACGCCACGGTGATCCTGTCACCTTGCGCAGAGTGTAACTAGTACTGCTTCGATTCTGTATAATAGCAGACTAATAGCTGAAGACACCGTGCTACTGATGAGGCCTAAAAGCCGAAACACGTGTCTAGTACTGTATAAATGCCATAACAGACCTCATGAAGGGCTTAGAATACGTTTCCAATATGTATTACATATTTTAAGAGAGATCTCAAAGTAATTAATTGGAAGTATAGGTATTTTCACATGATATTTGAACCCCAGCTCATGAAAATGTGCGGCATTCAGGTGTTTTGTTTCCTGGAGTAGCAAGATAATCCTACCTTTGGCTTCCTCAGCTCGTCACTACATTAGAGAAGTCGCTGACCTATGTGGATCAGAGAGAAATTACCACCTTGCGACTAGTAGCTACCAAAGCGCTGGCCATTCCTGGGGCGGTTTACTCTCAGCTGGGCTTTCCGACTGGAAACGCCGAACTCCTTCTCATCTTGGATGCCCGTGCTGGCGGGTTGAGTCCTCGCTGCACTTTGCAGTACAAAGTTTAGGAGCACCCTCCCAGCCACGATGAGGTGGTATACCTTTGGAAACGTTTTCATACAATGTATAGGTAAAACGCTTTTCCACTACATCATTGTTCCCGCTCTGCTCAAATACTGCTACACTAGTGTTTCTTAACTCGACATAACATTACTTAT
The DNA here is from genome assembly GCA_019055375.1 of Parelaphostrongylus tenuis. NCBI lineage: Eukaryota > Metazoa > Nematoda > Chromadorea > Rhabditida > Metastrongylidae > Parelaphostrongylus > Parelaphostrongylus tenuis. The sequence continues at coordinate 68,360 of JAHQIW010007035.1, read as the reverse complement.
TTTGTTTCGTTTTCCAGGCAGGAACTAAGCACCTTGGTCTACCAGTATTCGGCTCTGTAGCCGAAGCAAAAGAAAAGACTGGATGCAATGCGACAGTCATCTACGTCCCACATCAGGCTGCTGCGTCTGCGATTGAAGATGCATTAGATGCTGAGGTATTTCTCTATGATTTTGATTCTACTTATCTCTTCAGTCTGAATTTGTAACTATTTCAGATCGAACTCATTGTTTGTATTACTGAGGGCATTCCACAACACGATATGGTGCGCGTAAAAAGCAGGCTTGTGAAGCAAAGTGAGTACAATTTTGGGACTTGCGTTGTCCTTGAATCAATGCTTATATCGTTGTGCTGTTAATAAACTATAAGTTGATAAAATCAGTCTTTATCGACAAACAAAATATATTTTGCAATCAATGCGTCAATAATCACAACTTTCTCTAATGTTGTCCGGAAGTTAAAGGTGAATTTTTGTGGGTAGTTATCAACAATTTTTCTGTAAAATAAAATGGAATATTTTTATTTGGCTGCTTAAGCTGTGGTAAATTTTCATAGATATACCCAGCAATGTAGAGTGATGTGTGAAACTTTCGCGTGGGGCGGGCCTAAAACCCGCACCTCACTCTATCCGGGAACGCGTGCTTCAACCCGTTACACTACTGACGCCCATCTTGCAATCACTCTTTCTACGCTACAGCGCATCTATCTGTCAGCCGCCAGCCGTCAACGGCCTGGCCCGGGTGGTCGGTCTCGACATAGAACCCAGTCACTCTGACAGATATTGGGTATTGAAGATCAAATAGAATTATTTTCATTTAACCGCTTTAATGGTGGTAAAATTTTATAGATATACCCAGTAATGTAGAGTGATGTGCAAAACTTTCGCGTCAGGCGGGAGATGCGGGTTCTAGTCCCGACTGATGCAAAAGTTTTGCACATCACTCTACGTTACTGAGTATAGAATATAGAGTTGAGCAAAAGATTTAGGGAATTTTTGGAAGTTTTGTTTTTGTGCGCAACTTAGCAGCAAAAAAAGCAGTGGCTATTCTTCAAAACATAGAGGACCATTGTCCTCGTCTTTCTGCCATCGTACTGCATAACTCTGGATCTGCTTGGACTACCATTTTGGCTACTTTGAATTGAAAAAACTCTGTAAATGCCTCTTCAACATCTTTAAATCATTCAAATCGACAGCCATTCTAGGAGTGTTGCATTGGTCGAAAGAGGCCATCATTGGCAAGAGCTTATACGGACCTTGACGAATTTTCATGTGGACAAAATAAAATTGGTGCAACTTGTTGACAACGATCCGCCCCGAAGCACCAACCTCTTCGATCAAATCAGGAGTAATCGATGAAGGCTCAGCGTACGAAGCGGCTTGCAAGTCAATTTCTTCTCAAGCAGATCGCCGCCAGATTGAAGCATGTCTTCGAGATCAAAATTGCCTTCTTCAGATTGCTCAAATCATCTGCCCACAGTCGATTTTGTCACCATGCCGGCACCTTAACCCTCATTAATCTCTTTCACAGCTTTAAGTTTCGTTTAACTTTTTCTCCAATATTGCTGAAGAAACACACGTACATCATACTGTTCAATAAGCATTTTGGAGCTGAATTTAATGAACTAGGCAACTATATACAAAACTGTCCTAAAAAGCGATACAAAAATGTCAAAAATTGGAAGTCTCAAAATTTTCCTAGAACTTTTTGTTTAACTCTAATAAAAGTTTGTTCACCTAATTCCGTTGATGAACTCCAAAAGAAAAAAGAAGCTTGGTAAGCAAGTAAGAGATGGTTTTAATGATGAGACAAGCTCTGCCATCGCTTTCAGAAATGCAATGTATTCAGATAAGTCACGTTTGGTTGGTCCAAACTGTCCTGGAATAATTGCTGCAGACGAGTGTAAGATTGGTATAATGCCCGGACATATTCATCAGAAAGGCTGCATAGGTATAGTTTATATTTATCATATTTTTTCACCATGCTCTATATGCTGGAAAAACACAGTTATGAAAGATGATATCTTAAAAGAAAGACATTCGTTTCTCAAAATAATGGTCCTTCCACTGAAAAGTTTGTTCGAGTGAGGTCATCCTTTGTAAATGTTTCTTATCATGGTGTCGTCGAAGGAGATGAAGCATCTTAACACGTTGGGAACCACAGTCATATTGACCCATGGTTTGCGTCGTCTAGAGTCTAGAATTTTATACGGCGCATGCATAGAAATCGGAAACTGGGGGATATTACGTGGTAAATTAATTTTCCAAGAGAACACCATAACTATCTAGTGATGAACTATCACTGTAGAAAATTCTGTGAAGATTTAGCATTTTTTGATTGAAAGAACGTCATTTGTTGAGAAATAAACTATTTTTCAACAATAGAAACCATAGATTTCCAGAAACGAACACATTTCCAGCAGTTATTTAATATTTGTTCCTTTTTGTTCATGTTTTATAGTCGTTCTATAGCTTGAAAAATGCTTCTTCTTATGGTAAGCTTAATTTGTGGTTCAACTTTCATGAACGTTTCCCTAATCAATAAAATAGAAGGTTTTGCAATCGTATCCATCTTATGGTCTTTGCAGCGGAATTTTTGTTGTTATATAGTGATATTCTAAATTGGATTAGATTGAATAGTACCAAAAGGACACATGAAAACATAGCTTTAGTGCAAAGACCGTCCAGCTTTTTTGGAATGGTCTATTAATCCTTACGAACTGAATGGAATGCAGTCGCATCGTGTGAATGTGATCGTACTTTCTCTCGTTTTCCCTTCAGCAAAGCTCTTTCATTAGACTATTAATAATTATTCGACAGCTTGAAATCTGAAATATCTAGAATCGAGCCTTATCTATGAGGAGAGTTTTATATTAGGCTCTATTAGCAAAATAAGACGACTTTGTGCTCTAGAGCGCATGTGGCGCAGTGGTTAGAGGTGTTTTGCATCGTGCAAAAATTCAATGGTTCTATCTCGCACGCATGACTTACCAAGCCTTCCACGAACTTGTCTGGGAGCATAATTAGCACTGGGTCAATCTCTCGGTAGGTCACCGCAAGTCATTCTATAGGCCAGTTATGCATTCAATCACCTCGAACGAGAATATAAATTGCAGACGACTGCATGGCGCATCCCTGAAAGATTCTTTGACGCCAAGAGCTGTATCCTTCTGATTTTTTGCTCTAGGAGTACGTTGTTTCAACTCCACTGCAAACTTTGTTTAATCTTATGAAATGGATTTTGTATTCTTAGCATAATTCATCGGCGCGAAAGGATTGAATACTGGGAGAGAATTCTATAGGCGAACTTCTATGAAAAAATGCTCATATCCCAAAAATTACTTTTTTGAAATGGTGTATACCTGGGAATGCAAAGCCCTTTAGCCATTTTTTTCTCTTTATTTCAAAGATTTTGCAAACGTTGATCTCAAAAGCCCGCATTTTCGTCATTAAGCTTCCCTACTTCTTTGATGTCGTGAATATTTCGTTGAAAATATTTTTTAGGGACGGTCAAAAACTTGGGTAATCACATCGATCAAAATTATGCTAAAACCCTTTTTCAGAGATTTTGTACCCTTTTTCACACCACTAGTCTATAGTCTTTTTAGATCCAGCTATCTTATATTCGTAACACATATTTCTTGCACTTCAATTATCTCTTAATGATTGGTCGGGGACAATTCATGAAAGTTGTATAGCTTCTTTCATGTGAGCATTAAGTCGCTTTGAACACCTGCTTGTCGTCCTCAAAGGTTAAGGTTTCGGGTGAGAGAGCTTTAACTCAGTATCTGCGACAAATGCTTGTTTTCCATTCTGTCATCGGCTTCATCACCGATCTCCCCTTCGGCACTGCGAGCATGCTATGCAGAAGATAAATTACTCACATGGGTAAGGAGAAATGATATCCCTTGGAAACAGGTAACAAATCAGGTCTCTCATGTAGTTATGGGCAGCTGCAACCGCCTACGAATGATTCTGTTGAAGTTAGTTTGAGAGGTTGGAACCAAAAAAGTACAATAGTTCCTCTTGAGACTAATAAACTAAAAAGAAACGCATAGAACACCTGAACCAGCGCCGTTGTCCAGTGACAAGTGCTGCCTTGATAATTGATATTCTAGCGCAATCCAAGATGATAAAAGTACTTATGTCCCTCAAAGGATAGAAGGACAACGGACAAAGCTCTCGGCATTGATCAATCCTTGAAGGATACCCCATGTATTCGTCTCAATTTTTACTTCGTTTGAAGTGGTTGAATGCACATCTGGCCTTTACAATGACTCGCGGTGGCCTCTTGCTGAACCGAGTCAGTGCTGTTTATCCTCCCAGACAAGTCTACGACCAGTCCGGTACCAGTCTACCGATTCCGGAAGAATGGATGGCTTAGTGAGCCATGAGCGCGAGATCGAACCATCGACCTTGGATGCGACGTTAAGCACCTATTACCTCTGCTCCCTATGCTCTTTCTCTGAAAAGATAGAACAATGTAATTTTTGTATCATATAAAGGTCCCAACTCCTGAAATACGCTGATAGTGGAAAACTGGAGAAAGTTTAGTGGCATCTATGCAGAGTACACAGCACTATTTCTGGCAAACTATCCATTGCCCTGTAACTTACTATCACAATGATGATTTTGAGGCATATGTCATGCGATTATACTGAAATTGGAGGATTTATCTCGTAATATTTCATTCGGAAATTGCTGACGCCTATTCCTAGCAATGAATAGAGGTGATTGCTCTTGATATAGGAATTGAATGATGAACGTGAGTGAAGTGTGGAAAAACGTAAATAAGAGAGCATGAAATCGTTCCATAAGAGTCCGAAATATGATTTTCACGTAAGCATCTAGATTTTTCTTCCAAAAAGACGCTGTTTTGAAAAAAGCATTAGCAGGATTCTAAGGTTACGGCGATAAAGCGATATTCAAATAGAGTATAAGTGGATTTCTATAAATTTTGCACTAAAGCAAAGTCTCTTCTACAACTCTGTTGAAGCTTTAACTTCCAAAGTGCACTAATTTCGAAATTATTTTCTGAATTATCGCTAAAATCGCTTCTCATTGCAATGCGCACAACACTTTAAAGAACATCTTATTGTTTCATGATTGTTTTGACATGTTCCACCTGAATATAGTCTTAGTGAAGTCTCTTTCATCATATTTTCTCCCCTACTGGCAACTAAACTCTCTTTAGTGATGATAAGAATCGAGATTTTACTGGGAAACTACCACACTGTCACCGTAACGAGCTGCGCTCGCCGCGTCGCTGCACACAAAGTCAATGTGGAACCCAACATGTTAATAGAAATACACAACAAACCTAACGTTATACTATTAAGCTCTTGAGAATGGGGTTCATTCCGGTTATCCGGCAGGAAATGAAGAAGCGACCTTTTCCGCGGGACAAAGGTTGTCATAAGAGTATTAGTAATCATTTGAATCTTAAATTTCTCGCTACTGTGCTACACGCTCGCTTTTCGAAAAGATCCTTTCATAGCGCTGTACTATTCAGATTGAAATGTTTCACACTCACTGCGCGCTTTCGTCATTATTTCGCTGAACAAAACTCTTTCTAAATTCCAGCTAACTTCGGTGATTTCAAGGTTATGCTTATTTTCTGGAAAGAATTTTCACTTTAGTGTATTAAGTAAAATAAGGTTAAGTTCCAAATAAGGCGCGCATTTGCTTGTCCGCTAGTGTGTGTGATGAATGTATGCTAGCGTAGATATGTATCGATCGCGCTGGCGCCACTCACACATAGAGTGCAGTTTTGTTGTTTAGTATGAAAAATTTTCTTCACTTCGAAAGAAACTCTAAGTAGGATGTATAACTTGACAGTGACAGATTTTCTCCACACCTATACGCTTTGTGTGCTACCAGCGAATTGCGCGTGATAAAATGACAGCGCACGGCGAATGTGAAGCATTAATCTATTTTGAATGCTGCAGAGCCATAAAAAGGTCTTTTCGAAAACGAGCACGTAGGCAGTAGCCCGAAATTTAACCTTTCGCGACCGCAGGCTGACGGCCTTTGCATCTCTTAGTGGCAATTCCGGATGGTCTGTTCCACCTCATCTGCAACTCTAACCTCCAGCATGCTGCGTCTTTCAGTGGTAGACTATTGCGTAAAACGTTATCATGCTGCTGCGCCTAACAATGGCACGTTCGTGGGCAAAAGTGCAGAGGAGTGGAGCAGACTGTTAAAAGTTGTTAGTTAAAGATGCAGAGGCCTTGGATCCATGGTTGCGAAAGGGAGAAGCTTTTGAATGAACTCTATGAAAATTTTCTAAATTCACTTCTATGAAAAATCTTGTCCAGCGAAAGGGATTGGTTTGGATATTAGTTGCATAAGAACCTCTGTATGTCGTGCGTTCGACGGTGTTACAGTTGCCCATGTGTTTCTTCCGCTTTAACATATAATTGCATCGTCACGTGCACATTAAACAGACTTGTACAGTTATTATTTCCAGGAGTTGTGTCTCGATCGGGTACACTCACATATGAAGCTGTATATCAGACAACTATGATGGGTCTTGGACAGACCTTGTGTGTAGGCATTGGTGGGGATCCATTCAATGGCACCAACTTCCTTGACTGCTTAGAGGTGTTCTTTGCTGACAAAGACACTAGAGGTTTGCCTCTTTACTTGAAAAAATGTTGTTCGTGATTTCTTAGATGCAAAGGAAGCTCTTTCTTTGATGCACCAAAACTATATTCTGCTGAGTCGAGAGATTTCATTTGTTCGTATTTGAATGTTAAAAAAAGGATAAAGGATAAAGCTCTCGGCGTTGATCAATCCCTGAGGGATGCGCCATGCATTCGACTTCAATCTTTAACTAATTCTGAGGTGATTGAATGCATATCTGGCTTTTACAATGACTCGCGGTGGCCTCCCGCTGAACCGAGTCAGTGCTGCTTATCCTCCCAGACAAGTCTGAGACCTGTCTGGTACCAATTTACCGACCCCGGAGGATGGATGGCTTGGTGAACCATGAGCGAGAGATCGAACCGGTGACCTCGTGTGCGACGCAGGGCACCTCTAACCACTGCGCCACATGCGCTCTATTTGAATGTTGCCGATCAAAATTAGTAACATGATCATTTTAACCGATTTTACTTCCTGTCTCTTAAATTGAGTAAATTTACTCAGTTTTGAGTAAATCTTCCAAATTAGTGCGATGTTCAGGGGTAATCCTTATTGGTGAAATCGGTGGCACAGCTGAAGAGCAAGCGGCAGATTTCATCAAAGAACAGAACCAGAAATCTATGGGAAAACCAGTGGTTGCATTCATCGCCGGTGTAACTGCTCCACCCGGTAGACGTATGGGACATGCTGGGGCGATTGTTGATGGTGGAAAAGGTAATTGCAAATCTTTTCCATCGCTTCATGCGACATCATTGAGTATCTAAGTTTAACATTTGTCACCTACTTCAGGTACGGCTAGTGACAAAATCGAGGCTCTCAAAATGGCTGGTGTCGCGGTTACCGATTCACCTGCGAAACTTGGAGTGACAATGACAAGTGCGCTCATAGAGGGGCGGTCATAAGTTTTCCTTTTGTTCTAATGATTACGGCGGATCCATCCATGTCAATAATTGCCGTTATCGTACCATGCAGGTGCTAAGTTTGCCCCAACGTCGACTGATCTCTGTGCGTCTTTTGTATATGTGAATTGTGATTATCAAACTCATTGCTTGGCTGTTTAGTAATCAAAGTAGTCTAGTAACTTCCAGTGAATTATTTTTATATAGAAAGATTGTAGAAAGGGTAATCAGTAGTTTCTACTCTAGACTAGGGTTCAGTTATTGTTGCACATAAAAGGGTGCCTTAGCAAGTCAGCTTTCTATCATTCCATCTGATGTCTATTTCTATCTGTTTCTGTCATTTCTGATGTCGTTCGTCAGACGTGTTGTGATATATCGTATTTTCCGTAATAAATATGAAGACTGATTCTGAGTAGATCTCGCATGAAAAATTAAAACTATCTTGCATTCCTTGCATATATATGTATATATATATGCATATATTTTTGCATATTTTTTATTGCATATATTTTATATATATATATATATATATATATATAATATATGATTTGTACTTTGTGGTATTGCAACTTTATGGTATTTTCTCATTCAGCCAAGAATATATAAATGATTGGCTATACTCGTGTTAAGAGAAGTCAACTTTTAGATTGTCTTCTGAACTGTCCTATTATTATGATGCTCTGTACTTTTCCAATGTCAGTGTACTTTGAGTTGATATCCTGGCGAAAGTTTTTGATGGACTGAATTGATAAGTATTTAGGTGGATTCTTACGGTTGCTGTAGCGACCGCTTCTGTGTTGGAATAGGGGTTGTTCAATATCTGAAGACTTAAGGATAATAATTATGAAAATGTGCAACTTGCGTTTGATTTTGTGAAGGTTCATATCAATCACTTTTTCGTTGTTCTAGAGACATTAATGCTCAGAAACGAATTCGATTTGAAAAGGAATTTACAGCAAAGGCGGATTACTGATATTCACTTCTTCAAAGGTTTTAGCTTCATATCACTAGCGTTTACTAAGTAGCGAGTTAAGCAGTTCACTATGCGTAGATGTAATAGCATGTTTAAAATGTATTAGAACAATCATGAAGAAGATTTGTATGAGAATTATCTATTAGAAAATGGGTTGAAATTTCGCTACGTGTAAAGTAGATAGTTTTTTAAGTTGGCTTATAGAACTTGGAGTCAGAAGGTATATGAGTGCTTATCTACATAAAGGCTCACCGAGGATTAAAAACAAAACAAACACAACATTTAGCTAGAAACATAGAGCAATGATAAGAATTTACCACTTTTATCACAGTTATGAGAATAAGATGGCATATACACCATCAATTTCCGTGGACGATCAGCGTTCGATATCTTCTGCTTTTTTCCTTCAAAGCATTGCTAATGATCAAAATATCATTGTAGCTAACCTGATTTCGCACGGAATAATTCAACCTAAGCTTTCATATCTATTGAAAACTTGGCCATCTTGATATCAAACTATGAAATATATATCTCACAACATTAACAAATAAAAGCTATGAAGATAAAGCCTGCGGCGTTGATCAATCTCGTAGAGATGCGCCATGCATTCGTCTTCAGTTTTTAACCTCGTTTGAGGTGATTAAATGCACATCTAGCCTTTACAAAGACTCGCGGTGGCCTCTCGCTGAACCGAGCCAGTGCTGCTTATCCTCCCAGACAACGTCGTAGTTGTCTGGTGCCAATCTACCGACCCCGGAGAGATTGATGCCTTGATGAGTGCAAGATCGAACCATTGACCTCGTGTGCGACGCAGAGCACTTCTAACCACTACGCCACATGCGCTCTTAATAAAAAATTAACGGGTAGTGAAAAAAAAAAACAAATCGCGGTATGTATGCGAGTCTCTCAGTCTAAGATGACGGACGGTTTTGAAACGGTTTTAGTGGTTATCCTGCGAGACACTGTCTTTTTTACACAATTCATACGCCATACTGTCAGTGAATTGCCTCCGCAGTTGATGACTGCCCAACAAGCGAATGAAGCGCTAACAAGATAAGAGAAATGACAGTGACTTGGTTTCGTGCAGGACTGGCCGAAGCACTTGATACTTTGTGCGTACATGCTAATTCAGGCAAAATTAGCTTGAAAGAGATCAGTACCTGAAATTTCTCCGCTCAAAATGACATATCTCAACACGTGGAGGAGTTAGGAATAAGGAAAAAAAATTTGAAGAAGGTAACTCTACCAAAGTGTGAAGTGCTGATCATGACAGCGTTTAAGAACCACAATAATAACCTGGAGTCTCTCGTAAATCCGAGTTATTTTGCAAAATGGGTGAAAGAAAGATAAAGCGAGGCCTTGATAGTGAATTATGTAACACGTGGGCTACAGAAAAAAGTAATCGCGGTTTGGATCATACTTCACAACAAGTTTCGCTGGTTTGTCAGCACTTTTCTTTTTAACTCTGCACTCACGGAAATAGATATGAATAATAATATGATATGAAAGAAGCTATAATTGAAGGTTACACTCAAAACCAACGTTATACGATTACTTGACTGTTCTAATACGAACCAACATCTTGCTCAGATGGAGTGCAACGTTAATCACTCAGCTTAGCGAGTGGTTTATGCGGAGGTTTAGAGTAAAACGTGTCTACTCATGTAGCCCATCATCTCGGCAAGTAACCTTGTGAGCTCTACGCACTGCATTATTTCAGTGCTTCATAGTTCTCTCCCACGTACACGCGCAAAAATAATTCCTTCGCTCACGAGGGCCAAAGAGGCGATCGCTTGAGCGCGCTTGAACCATATCCGGCCCATTTGACTTATACCATTACGATGACTTTAGTCGTCTACGAAGTGGATTACCGTCACTGAGAATGACTAGTTGATGAAAAAAGTGGTTTCGAGAGTCTGAATCAAACAGCTGAAACGATCGTAAATAAGACTGGAATAGCAAAAATGGGTTCCCAGTGTTTATTGGCTCTGCCATGTGGGCGATGTTTAATTTTCATGCAATATAGACACGCTCGTTTTTGAAAGTGAACGATAATTTTAATACGGTCATTATATAAGACAGTTGTTTCGATATGTAGGTCATATCTAGCTATGTGATCTCTGGCCGGTGGTCTCCACTATGAAAAGATCAGTGGAAAACTTGTAATAAGGCGTTGAGTATGTTCAAAGTGACTTTGTTTGATGAGATTGTAATCTGGGTCCGGTGCTTTTTCTAGAAGAGTATTCAAAATTGTTTGGCTGACTGAATTGTAGACAATCTGATCTCCCAAGGCTCTGAAAAAGGCGAAACTGCCAAAACGTCAGGAGTTTGGATAAGTAGTTGTATAAAACCTAGTGTCTGATTTGAGAAGAGAACAAAGAATTACTTAGCATGCCGAGATTGATAGATAGTCGGACTTGGAAATTCCAATATAACTAAGAGACTCGAGAGTTGTGAACACGACATGATTGTAGATGACACTGTACTGAGCATTTAACAAAAAACGAAATCTATCTACTGCTGCTCGTTTATTATTTGCTATTGTAATCATCATAAGGACATATTCCTGTCAGGATTCGAAAGGGTTTTCTAGCTTATGCTGAATTCATCTAATGACTATGTAAGACTCCTATTTCTTATTTTTCTCAGAACAGCATCAGTGAAGCAGTACTCTCAAAGACTCAGTAAATCCCATTTTTCAGGTCTCACGGAAATATATGCTGATACGAGCTCTAATCGAACGCTGCTCTGAATTGTGGAGAATTGGGCTAGAGATAAAGTGACAGTCTGCTGAGTGAACGCTTGAAAAACTAAATGAAGGAGAAACATATGTAACGAATGAGAAAAAGAAAAAGTTCTAAGCAAATTCATTTCTCTTAATCTGATATTTACAGTGACTCACATTAAAGAAGAGTAGAATGAAATCGTACCCATTGAGTACACTGATGGCAATTCGATCACAACTAACACACATTTGCAACAGTGTGGAGAAACAATTACCGTAACCATCACCGCACCGCTAAACCTCTGTGTACGAAAGAAATTCGTAGTAGTCTTTTGGAAGAACATAAAGCATTGTAGATAAAAACGGAAATAAGGACGTCTATGAGAAGATCGCAGCCGGACTGAAAGATGTTATATCCACTCAGATTGACTCTGGGAGGCGTGTTTTACCGTACTACGCGTAGACAAGATCCATGAACTTCCAGATGTACTGCTGCAGATTCTTTAACGTCATTTCTGGAAAAGTGAAGAATCTCCTACTGCAAGTGAGCTAGTTAAAGAAGTTTTCCGTTACGAATTGCTTTAGCTACGAAAACTCATAAATAGTCGAATTAATAAGAAAATTATAGCGGCAACTATGCCAGAAGATGAAAGAAGAGAAAGCAGCGTGGATCAAAAAACGGAAATAAGCCCACAAGTTGCCTCGTCCGTCAGATTTGCCTATATTCTGTAAAAAAAGCAAATCTGATTACTGACAGGTTAATGAAGTTTAAGTATTTGATACACACATATTGTTATCTCATTCCAGATTCTTTGGGCTCTTTTTTCTTGATAAATGGGATTTCTTCATTGAAAGTTCCAGCACTATGGCGGAAGATAACGTGCTATGTCAAGGGCTTTGTTATTCCCAGTTTCCTTGTAATAATCTCATATAAGGAAAAGTCAAAGGCATATTAGTATTGCCTATACCACACTTATTCTGGATCGAGTACTTCCGTTTCTGTCACATCACGACGCCGCTAACTGAGAGGTCGATAAGAAAGCGAGCTATGTATAACACTATTTCTAGTCATTATAATAAAAGCAATAATACGCTTAACACTGTCTGGTTGTCTTAATTGAATAATGGCAGAACACGCGCGTGCCAATCGAAAGGCTTGCTAGGATATATGTCTTCAATGTCGTCACAGTCGTCTTTACGATCGACCATCATCATCTCTGAATCGGTACCAGCCATAACGACGACATCATCGCCACTATTTTTTCCCTCTTCAAACTCAGTGCATGTTCTCTGATTGTTGATGAAACAAACTTCCATATCTCAACGACAACATACTCATAAAATCTCATAGCATTCCAGTGAATATTATATCATGAATTTGAACGAATATCTCCCTAATTTTGGAAAGCCTTCGCTTGATCAGAATCTACCGCAATAAATCAATCTATGCTTCGTTGTTCTGATACTTGATTTATCTGTTTTCACAAACGTATTACAAGTTATGCTTCCTTCTTTCACTCTGTTAGTCTTCACGAGTCGCCTCGTCCATTAAAGCTGCCTATTTTCCGTTTAAAAAAGGATTGAAGGATAAATAAACATTCCCGTGTTGATCAATCCCTGAGAGGTGCACGTCTTGATAGTTTCACTGAATAACGCTAAAGGCGAATAAATCCATATCTCTCCTTTACAATGACTCTCGGTGATCTGCTGATATATAAGGTCAGTGCTACTATCCCTTTCCCAGAGAAGTCTGGTACCTTGTCAATTTTGGAGGGATGGTATTTGGTGAATATAGGTCGCAGGATCGTTGAAAGGCATATCTAATCAATGCGCCTATAGAAAACATACTTGGAACCCCAGAACCCATTGATAATTCAAATTCTTGATAATGATAAACGTTAAATGGAAATAATTCATAGGGTTAGCACAAAGTCTATTGATAAATTGATAAAAGTGGAAGCTTTTCAAGATTTTCTAAGGATCTCCATTATATTAGCATATTTCATGAGTTCGAAGCGCAAATTCCAGTGAAAACGAAAAGTATTGCTGAGAGATAATGTTTAACAGTATGTAGACTATTAAATGTAACAAAAAACCGCGTGACACTTGTCCTCTAACCGCATTCATTTTCAACCCTTTGGAAAAAACGCGTTTTCCACTCTTCCAAGATGTTTTGTTAGTCAATGGATAGAGCAAATTTCGATATTTTCCATCGGTGTTCTCGATTTATGTAAAAGCTTTTTAGGGCGATGTAACAAGGGAAATAATATTTTTACTCACATTCAACGCAGTTTCGCGCGTTTTCTGTTCTTTATTTGGAAAGTTTTTTCTCAATCCCGTAAGACTTACTAGGTTTTTTGTTGTAGAAAAAACCTTGTTCTATCGTTCTGTGGATTTATGCTTTTATTTTCATTTTATGTTGTCAATCAAATAGAAGAGCGCATATCGCTCAGTGGTAGAGGTGCTCTGAGTGGCACACGAGGTCAATGGTTCGACCTCGCGCTCATGGCTCACCAAGCCACCCATCCCTCCGGGGTCGGTAGCTTAGCATCAGACTGGTTTCAGATTTGTCTGGGAGGATAAGCAACACTGACTTGGTTTAGCAGGAGGCCACCGCGTGTCATTGTAAGGGACAGATATGCATTCAATCACCTCGAATGAAGTTGAAAATTGAATTCGAATGCATGGCGCATCTCTCAGGATTGATCAACGCCGGGAGCTTTATGCTTTATCCTTTATTACCAAATAATGCGTTGGCGCGACGTAAACGAGTGGTTGTGATGGGTGTCGCGCGTGGAGCCGAATCTTACTCCCCGGCATTCTCCGGCAGTAAACTACGAACTCCCTATGAAACACCCATAGCCAGGCTATCTACGGGATCACAGGGAGACTCCCTCAAGCAGTATTCTACAACGTTTAATGAGAAGACGAAAAAAATTTGGAAGTGTCAGAAGTACTGTGATCCACACAATGAAGACTAACACTGTGGAGCGGATCTAAGGTGTCTAAAGTGTACAGTAATGAAGGCACCACTGAAGCCTATAGTGGAAAAGCATAGGAACGTGTAGAGGAAAACTTGGAACATCAGATTCAACGTTTTACCCGGATTTTTTCCAAAACGGAGAAGAAACTCTAACATTATAAACAAAAATCGCGTACCACTCATTAATCGCGGCGCTTGATCAATAAACCATGCGATCAATATTACAAGCCATTAACACATCCGTAAAATTGCCGAGATTTGAGATTTCAAATGATCATTGAATGCCTAAGGAAGAAAATTCGTCCAGTAAAAAATGACCGAATGTAGAGCAGAATTTTATTTAATTTTTTTGCTGCAGTGCACTGAGGAGTCTCTTTCATAAACCGAACAAACATTTGAAATTCTCAAAGTTTAGATTATCGAATGACTAGAAAAATTTGAAAAAAGAACAGGACACGCGTTTTCCCAGAAGGTTGAATATGGGTGTGAACAGGGGAGAGGTACCAAGTAGGTTAATTAGATTTACACATTTATTCCCATATGACTTATATGCCCTATTCCAAATGTGACTGTGAAACTCAGGAAGGGATCGCATCGTCATAGTTCAACACGATCAGATCATGAAAGATTCCATAAAGACTTGAAAGTTCCAAAAGTGTAGGAGCTTCAATCTTTTCTCATGAAAGAAATTGAAATTTTCCTACTCATAGAGGCTATGGTTCATTGTCAACTAATTTATCATTCGAAAAAACTTATTCTTTTTGATCGCTCTGCTCAAACGTACTCCGTAGCCTACGCAATTACGCGTTGCGTTCTTCAGTACTTGATTGTCGCTGCTTGCAGGCGAGAATGTATGGTATCATAGTGCACTGGTATTACATATACTGATTATTCACATGACAAAAATTCCGACTACATTTATGGTTACGAAGTTCTGCGATGAATTCGTCGCTGAGATATCCGCTAACACGGCGTAGCATCATAAAAGTAGACCATGACGACACGTTGCAAGTGCTAATCGATCAACATGGCGATAGAGTTTGTACACACTATGTTATTTTGTTTATTCCCAATATTATACTGAGTTTAAGAGCCTCTTTTTCAACGAAGAAATATGGCGAAATGCATTCGCAAAACGTTCCGGTGGCAAAAAAGCAGGTCAGCAAACGAGATGGACGACGCTAGTTGGATATCTGCAGGTGGGAAATGCAAACCTTTCACGACTGATTTTGTTCAATTCATTAGATTAAGAAAAAGCTCTTTAACAGCCGTTGAAGATTAAGATTTTATGCATAATTTATATTAAAAACAACAGTAACCATTATTCAAAATCAAGACCTTCATAATCCACGATCTTCTGTCAAGTCTACAAGCTTCTGAATCTGTTCGAAAATTTGACGATGACGGTTCCGCATCGAAAGGTGCTCTCAGATCTCCATCGCTAAAATTCAGTGGCCCGCCGGAGCGGGGTTGATCTTCGAGACTGAGATCACCACTTTCAAACTGCGTTTTTACCACTTTCAGCAACAGTCACATACATGGCTTACAGTTCCTTCGCCTCCAACACACAGATCTCCTTCGCAGTATCTCTCGGTGAAAGTTCTTGCTTCCAGCAATAACTTGTTATAACTCAAAGGTTAATTGTGGCCATCGTCATGATTTGATATCCTCAGAGTAAATCAAAATATGATGCACTATAGCTGGCGCTCCCGTAGGAGTTTTTTATGGAGGTATTCCCGAGACATTCTCATGAAGTTACAATAACCGCTAGTGTGCGAAACAATCATAAAATTTGAATTCTTCGCCAGTGTTAAGGAACATTTTCCTCAACCTAGTATTATGCAAATGAGGAATAAGTGATAAAGCGTTTGGCATTTATTCACTCGCGAGGGTGGTGCCATTTATTTAATATCATTTACCCAATCGTAGGGAGGATTTCATATTCAATATATACCTTAAACTGTGGTGATTCAACGATGTACCCTGTGAATGTCTTAATTCCCAACTGGGTCTGGTGCATTCCGACCTCCAGGTGATGCGAGCTTAAGCTCGGAGTACGAAATCGTACCAATGGTCAACTTTGTCTTGCAAAAGACTTCTAACTACTCCTATAATAACGAGCAATCGAACATTCAAAAGAACATGTGTCAGGGAGTCTGACCGGTGAATGGGATAGGCTTTGCTCAGTGCGTGCCTCTCTCTCATTTGACGCTAGGGGTTTTTCTAAGCAACGACTGTCTGAAGACATGTGAGCGATCAAAGTAGCGAGTAGTTAATAACAGTTAAAAATATTCTGATTACGATTATCTCTCACGGTAAAAAACATACAATTGAATAGAAATCTTCCAGCTGGCATACGAAAAATCACATATACACTACCTATTCCCAATCATATTATTATTCGCTTATTCACTTCTTGGTGGTCTGATATTCTGGTCAATCGAGCGATCACATGAAGAGATTCTACTTATGGATAAGGTAAGTGCCCTATTATTTGTAAGTATCCTAGAGAAAGGCTCGCTTTCTACAGCCCGTATAGAGATATAGAAACCATTTGCTCTTCTGTGCTTACAACTGAGTCGCAATTGATGGGAGGTGAAAGGCAGGCGCCTTGGTGGCGTTCTCCGAGGTGATTAGTAGTCCTTAGTTTAGAAACGGTTAACAGAAATCTTCAAGCACATACTTTTTTCTCGAGTCTTCCAATAGATGCTATTTCATCGCTAAGTTATCCTAGCCTACCATAGTCAGTTAAATGACGTAGACCAATCACGCGGTGCAACGCTCTCGTGGCTGGATTGATAATCTTCCCTATTCATTTCAATTACAAGTCAAGTTCAAATCGTTTTTCAGAGTAACTTCATCGACTCATTGAAAGAAGAGCTCTTGAATGTCGTAATGACTGTCCATGATCGTCTTTCAGAATATAATCGAGCATTCCAGTAGGTGATGTAGATGATTTTGAATGATTAGCTGTAGAGAAACTTGGATATAATGAAATTCTTATTCAGGAATGATTCCTATGTGAGAAGATTACACTATCGAGGGTATCGAAAGTTTGCTCTCAACGAAATACACAAGGTGAATGTCAGAGACGCAGTGAAAGATGTCAGGTGACGACGTATCCGGGTTTCTCAACGCTCTCGTTATGTCGTTAAAGCGGAGCGTTCACAGTTTTTGGTAGATTTCGCGCGCGCAACAGTAAACGCACGCAACTAGTTTCAGCAGAAAGTCAATATCTATCTCTTGTATGAGTAGTGACATACTTTTCAAATTTGTTAAAGAGGTTTCTATCTACTACACTGCTTTTTTAGATTATCTATTGGTACACGCTGACGATTTTCTACCTAACTGAAAATGAAATACATAAAGCAATGGCATTACGTCCACAAAACGCAGAATCGTTATGGAAACAACACTTCGAAAGTAACTTTGGACGAATTCATGCGTTACGGAATTATACCGACCAGGTTGTCTTGCCGTTCTGAGTTTCCATTAGCATCACTTGTGCGTGGCTTCTATTTATTGTTCAGTTGGCCTTGCGTTGTTGGGAGCTTGGTGTCGAAGGAGCAAATTTAGGTTGGCAAAGGGCGTCATATAGAGAAAAGGTTTGTGATACTTGTCTTTGTCAGTTAAAAATTTCTCAAAGAGGTTTAGAGTAGGGCTACAAGTGCTGATGTAAACAAGGTATTTCAAGCCTTTCATGGTGAACCTTTGCGCTTTTTTTTTGTAATTTTCTCATTCTATTCATGACGGATATGTTAATGTATATAATGTCAGTTCACTCAAAAGGGCAAGCGAAACAAGGTGGATTTGAATACCAGCAAACCAACCACAAACCGGAACTATAGTCTCGTGGCTACACACAAGTTGAGATGAGCCGCTGATTATACATCTAAATAAAGCAACAAGAAAGTCACGATAAGTCGATATTTCAGAAGTCTTCTCACCGGTACCTTTAAATGAGCAATTCTACTTGTAGCCTACTTGTATATGGCTCTTTTCTCTTAGACGGCAAGGAATGAAGAGGCAATTCAATTCACTGGACAAAAGATTTCCGTTGACTTTTTCATAACATTCGAAAGCTCAAATCTCTGGCTACTATTATGTAATCGCTCCTTGAAAAAGCCTTCATATAACGCTGTAGCACAATGGAAACATTTGTGTTTCACATACGAGTATTTCTCACTCGAGATTCGATAGCGTAAGTTTCGGATATTCCAATGCTGTGTTTATTTTCTGGAAAGACCATTTCATTGCAGCGCAGCACAGAAAATAAGACCGCACGCGGCGCACGAGTTTGCTAGTTAGAGTGTGGGGCTAGGTGTCCGCTGGCAGTGGACCTGATGCGAAGTCTTGCGACCGATCGATCGATCACGATGACGCGTTACACATGTAGAGTGCAATATGTTATCTACTTTGAGATTTTTTTCTCCGCTTCAAGAGGAAACTCCAATAAAACATGTGACTCAGATAGTACAGGATTTCCTCTACACGTTCATATGCATTTTGTGCTTCCAGCGAAGTAAAAGTAAGCGAGCGCAGCCGATGTAAAACATAATTTGACTTCAAATGCTACAGGGTTATAAAAGGGTTAAACGGCCGCCGCAACGGAGTAGCCAGAGATTTAAGATTTCGAATAATTACTGACACACTTATAAGTTCTTGTACAGCGAGAGTGGCCGTTTCTCCATCTCGTGTTGTCTAACAGAAAAGAACCTCTATGTATCCACTGGTAATGCATCGTAATTTGAAACAGAGAGATTCCTGTGTTTTTCTTATCTTGAAAAATTCATACAATAATTTCAAAAATCGGTCCTATGATAGCGAAAAGTAGGATGCGTTTGTTTTATTCTATATCCTTAGTCACTTATTAAGTTATTTAACTTAACAAAATTTCAAAAAAGCGATTAGGAATGAATAATTCGTGGAACACAGCTTTTGTTTACTACTTCTCTCTGGACTGCTCCCTCTTTTGAGAAATTTTTAATCGTTTTGGCAAACTAAGGAGTTTCTACGATAGTGACTCATACATAACTTCTACTTCGATTAGATTTTTTAGATTAATGAGAGTATGAGCCAATTTAACTCTGCAGTTGGTCTAGATAATGTACTAACACCGATTTGGACATTTTGGAATGCTATGTTTCTTGCAGGTAAGGTTGGATTTGATATTAACTTTGCAATGGTAAAGTCACATTAGGTTAAAGAAGAACTATAGTCACCTCAATGAAGGTAGAAAACTTCATATAATGACAATCACTGGGGGTGAAAAGGAAACAGGGGTGGTTTTTTTATCGATTCCCCACCCTAAAGTAAGCAATCCTCCCATCCCTCCGATGCGGCAAACTGTTGGGAGAACTTTTTTTTAAGACCACGCTCAATTTTCAATAGATCCTTTCATTATTAATTGACCCAACTTGTCATGTGGTCTGGTATGGCCTCTTGTACAGCCCAATACAAAAAAAAAATTTGAGCGTGGTCTTAACGAAACACTTGAAATAAAGGTATAATATGATGAAAATACCAGTCAAAGAGCAATAGAGTGTACAACACTCTGTGTTATGTGAAAATTTCACTAAACATAGAGTGTAAAACGTTCGTCTTCAATAACTCTCTGTAGGGAAAGTAGGGCTCCCGAGAGAACTGTCTATAAAAAGATCGATAGACGACGGGTTCTGCCCGACTGACGAATCTGTAAGGACGAAACACGTGCATCGGGCTGTACAGGAGCCCTTACCAGACCACATGACAAGTTGGATGAAATAATAATGAAAGGATCTATTGATGAGAGATAAATTTAGGAGATCCAATTTTGTGCATGCCTTTACGATACCACGAAAGGTATCAAATACATGACGCATTCCTCCTAAAATAGATAACACCAAGCAATCTATTTTTCATGCTTTCTTGTCATAAATTTCTTTTGACGAGGCAGGCAAAACATAATTAGCTAATAAAAACATTTCTAATGTGATTTTTGCGAGACAGTTTTCTTTAAGAACGTGACACTTTCTCCTTCAGATCGATTGTTTTCGAACCTCGCTATAAAATTCAATATAGTCTGTAAAAATGTTTAGAGACTTTTCGAGGTTGGTTATGTTTCGATGGGCCGTTTCATCAAAGCCACACGTTCCAAACTATACCTGCTTTATAGCAGTGATGAGGAGACGTTATGGTGATAGCACGTGGTACTGTATTACCACCATTTTAAGGTTCAGTGTTTAGTTATTACTATGCGCAATCCATCAACTGAAAAAATGATGATAAGACAATATCACGTGCTATGACCATAACGTCTTCGCATCACTTTTAAGAAGTAAGATTTAGTGTGGGACGCATGGGTTTGAGGAAGCGGTTAATACAGTCAAACGTTCGTAAACCTCAATGATATGCCAAACTCTAAATGCTTTTAAATATTCTCAAAGGAACTTTTGCTTTTCAGTAAATATCGGTAGCAGTTAAAAGTTGAATAGTGACAAAAGTGCGAATAACAACAGGAATTCCCGATTGGTCTGCTCTACTTTCATTACGTTTACCCAAAGTTTTCTCCGTGCGAGGTGGCAAAAATTTGTTATAGGCGCAAGAAATCTCACTCATCTTGCGAGATTTTTCGTGACCAATTGCTTAAAAATGTTTCAGTGACCACCTATACCACAATTGGATACGGTAACATTACCGCGAAAACGAAGTTGGGAAAATTGGCTGCGATGGTTAGTCTGCATGATTACGTTCAACAACCGATCAGCACGAATAAATCTATATACATATGTATTACGCACATATTATTTATAGTTGATTGAGAGCTCTTAAGAATGTATATCATATCTCAAAGGAAAAATATAACAGGTGTACGCCGTTATTGGTATACCGCTTGTACTAATGATTCTGCACAAAATGGGGAGGTTCTTTCTATTAGCTCTAGAACATGTCTGGGATTTTCTAATGAGGTAAGCACTGAACCTGTACAATCTATGACTGTTATTCCGTCAAATGGAAAAGCGATAATCATTGGAAATTCTTTATGGTTCTCTTTTGAAAAAGCTGAGCTGTGTTAACAGATCATCGACACGACTATTTGAATATTATCCAATAACATATTTTGAGCCATTCATGCTATCTTGTTAGGCACTTGTACGGTGCAAGAGACGTGTTTCGGCATTGCAGCCTCGTCACTTGCACGGTGCCTTTCTGTTTAATGAGTTCATCAAGGAGATATCCTCTTCAGAGAGGAACCTATGCTGTGATATATACACTTGTCGGTAGGTGATAAAATCACCCAACGGGCAAAGTTGTACAGTCGATTTCTAATAGCATTGTAAAAATGTGTTATCAGATTTTATTGTTTTAAGCGAGGGCTCAAAAGCAGTCGAAAAGAAGGGTATTACAAAATACGTTTAATCACCATGTTGAATCGATTGTACAGCACTGCACGTTAGGTGATTTTCTAGTGGCAAATTCAAATATTACGGCTTCGATTTCTCTTGATAGAAGATATCTCCTCGCTGAACCCACTGAACAGAAAAGCACCGTGCAGCTGACGAAGCTGTATTGCCAAAACACGTCTCTTGCACTGTACAAGTACCATACCAGACCGTATGAAGAACTAAAAACATGTTATCAGATTATGCTGTTTGAGCGATATCTAAAAAACAGTCGAAAAGAAGGTTATTAGATCAGAGAGCATCAATAAGCCAAAGAAAATATTATTTGAGATAAAAAAGTGTAATGATTTCGTATTCAAAAGGCTCCACATTTTTAGAGGTGCTCAATATTTGTGCTTTGTGTCAAGTGAAAGCCGTCTGAAGCTCTCAGAAGAAGAACGCATATCCGAAATACCTTTATTACTGGCGCTAGGTTCGTTTGGATAAGAAATCATGAGAACATAGATGTTTTCAGCATACTTTCACCTCTATCAGAAAATTTCATTCTGACTATGGGGCTATTTTCTTTCAGGTGTGGCGTTCGGATGGATGTTTTTGTGTGCGGCGATTTTTTTAAGATTTGAAAAAGACTGGGACTATTTCAAGAGTTTTTACTTCTTTTTTTGTTCATTGACCACTATAGGATACGGTAAGCTCCTTTATTTACGTTCGTCTTTGGAGATCATGCCAATAACAACAACCTCACTTATTTAGGTGATGTAACGCCAACGAAAAGCGAGGATATGTTCATCATCTTTGGCTTAATCATGATTGGCTTATCACTGGTTTCAATGTGTATTAATGTAATTCAATTAAAATTAGAGAAACTTTTTGAGGTTTGTAAATATTTATGAGTTTGTAATTAATGAAAAACATTGCTTTCTCTATGACATAGCTTTTTCTCAACACTATTGGGACGAAAATTTATGTGTTTATTCACTATTTCACATAAAGGTGATCTGATAACCATGCTTTGATATTTACAGGAATTGTTGTTGACTCTAATGGAAGAATATAGCTCAGATCCCGAAGCCAGTAGTCTACAAGGTGGAAAAATAGGTAAGATAATTTTTTGAGTTCAATTTTTGATTACAGTTGTATTTCCATTGTGCACAAATTTATGTGAGCAGAAGAGAATAATGGCAAATTGCATTGTACAAAAGTAATGGACCTTGGTGATCTAACTATTATTTATTGTCTACTCTTTTTCATGGCAGGGTACTGTGTGAAATATAACCATATAATTACTGAGATATGAGCAGTTCGAAATCTCAAATGGAGTGTGAACTTACGATTTCTCCATTGGGTTAGGTACTATTCATTACATTAGCTTAGACCTTTGCTATGTTTAATTCTCAGACATATTTTTACCATGTCGGTACTATTAGCACTCACTCGTCAACAAGATTGACGTGAAGTGCACAAAATCAGCAGTGAACCTAGTCCAGCTGTAGATGTGCCCTAGTTATGTAGTTATATAACTGTTTTCGAATCATTTCAATGCAGACTGGACCGCCTGAGAATTTGGTTTCACCTGAATTCAATTATTTTTTGGTTTGTGCGCTATATGTGTTCCATACATTTGAGACATTCGTGGACCTCATTTGCTAAGAGATTTTATAATTGATTAAGTGACAGCTGATTAGCTAGGAGCTTAAGTTTTTTTGCATGATCAGTCATCGCATCTGTGTGTGGATTTCAATACTTCTGAATCCGACTCGCATCCTTATCGGCCATCTGGGAAGGTCTTCGAACTTTTGGCATGCTGCTTTGGCTGCTGCTTAGTCTTCTTTACAAACGCCATTGAATAATGGTCGAGTGAATCTTTCTGCAATCTTGGAATCATCGAGCTAAGCCGTTCCTAAGTTGATTTGAGGGGATGAGTTGAGTCTAGACAAGTCCGATGCCAATTTCTCGATATCAAGGATAAGACGCTCGGTGGACCTGGGGCGATGTCGAACAAACACTCTGGTTGTGATGAATTGTGTGTTACCATCACACTATTCGCCCTTGAGCGCTAAGTAATGCGTCTATAGGTATAACGGACTACCAACAAAGAGCCAACATTTGTCACGAGATGTACATAAATTCATAGAACGGGTTCGTTGCTTCTGTTACCTAGGATTATCGTCTGTAGTTCTCTAACTGTTCGCAGAGTAGACAAAATCATGCAGGCTTATAGGGTGCGCTTGCATAAATGAGGGATGCATCCCGCAACTGGCTATTCAGGCAAATGTTGCAATTGCTGTAACTAAGAGGCACATGAAACGGTTCACAATCGAATCCAAAATTCACGCCGTACATCCACTCTTCAAAAACGTTCCAAGGTTAAATATACTCAACACAACGTGATGCTCCTAGGCATTAGTTCACTAACATTTTCAGCAAGGTTTAACACTAAAAAAACATCAAAGAGCTGTTTACAAAGAATATGAGACTCTTTATGCCCTCAGAGACCAGCGCAGTCAGTTTGAAAGAAAAAGAAAGAACAAAAGGTTATACGTGATACAGATCGTATGGTAGTGATAACTCACTAGGAATGAAACCATACCGACCAAGTCGTAAGAAAGATATTTACCGAAAAATTGTTATAATGCATGAAGATGTAGCAAAACTGAGCAGTTCTTTTTATAGGAATGGTCGAGATGTGGCGAGCGTGGAAGAAGCGAAAAACGAGGTTGAGAAAGGGGCTCGCTCCTGCTAGACAAGCTGCCGGGAAAGCCAGTCACAACTTGGCAAAAGTTTGTATTGTGCAGACCAGTTTGTTGATAATCATGCTTTGAATGGACCTCATATTAATCTATGTCATAGATTTTTTGAGAACAAATCCGTTATTTTTTATTCGTTCAATAAGATAGCTTTTCAGCTCTTTACTTGAAAATCCTGATTATGATCGTAACAACACGTACATAGTTCCCAGAATTTGAAAGGTGTTGAATTAAGTATCTTAGAGAAAGCGACGAAAGAATACAAAAATGTAATCATTGAAAGAATGATCTTTTGCACCAAGGCTACCGCGTTCGTCATTTTCTAATTAACCACTAAGGTTTTGAGCGCCTTTCAACAAGAAAAATTTCTATTTACGCGACCCGCCATCGAATTTCCTATGCAGACCACAACACTTCTTGAATTCGTTACCTCGTATTCATACTCCACAAACGCCATCGAATATATCTTGTGTTGTCTGTGCTGTTACATGAGGATTTTGCCTTCCTTATGAATATCCTAAATTGCCAGTTGAGACTATGCCCTGGAAAGCTTGGATATATCCGAGCTTAGAGTTCCCCAAGACATTAGTTGACTGATTTTTTGAGAGTGCTAGGGTAGACTTTTGGATTAGCGCAATTTTTAGTACCTTGCTTCTTAATGACCGCATTGCTAACCACTGCAATACTCCCGCCCAACATGCCCAAATTACTTGAGCTGGTTAGCGTTTCAGAAAGGTTTTAGTATCAACTCAAGTAAAATCCAGGTAATACCTTTCGCTCGAAGACGAGACCGCCACCATTTGATCGAGGAGCTGCACCAGCGACTTCGTCAAAGGGATCGTGCCACGCAAACCGACACTATTTTCGGGCCGATCCTCGAAGAGGCTTGGACCGAAACCAGCGATGTCGACAGCTATATGACGACTAGTGCGTCATGTGGTAAGATTCAATATGTGGAAATCACTTGTTTATTCACTATACTGACATGACCTGTAACTCCAGAGCCCGGTGGTGCTGGTTATCTCTCAGCGACACCCGTCATCGCTGCACCATCTCGATGTGAATCGCATCCGGTTGTCGTTCAATCGGAACCATCGCTAATTTCGTCCTCAAGACCTGTTTCTACCGTTGACAGTCAAACACAAACATCTAGTAGCGAAATATCAAAAATGTGAGTTACAACTAAGAAACTACTCAAAAACTATCAAAATAAACAAATTCAAAGATTATATCTTAATACATGAGACTTGGAAAATTCCATGCATATCTCTACTCAATTCAATTTTCCTTATCTTATCACCATTGAGACAACAATTATGAAGTTTTGGGATAACTGATTGTTCATCACCTCTGTTTCGATGAAAGGAACAACACAAGTCACAAATTGATGGATCTGCTCAGCAATGTCAATCAATCGCATGAGATTGAGGGACAAACTTACACGGAAATAGGAATGTAAAATGTATTCTCCCTGATGAAACCTTGCAGAGATTCCACTCCTCTTTATGCCGAAAAAACCTATTTTCATTTGCCAAAATGACATTTGGGCTAGAAATTAGCTGTCTATATTTAATAACAGTAGATAGCTGTCAGAAAAAATTTGCAACGATTGTTCACTCCTAGCAATGTTTTTCTCAAATGAATTATACGTGTTTGCATTACTTTTCTTTTTTTTACAAGGATCATTACAGGTCTTCGCTTTCAACAGTATCAAGTCAAAATACTGGTATAACATCGAAATCGGTCGCGAGTAGTACTTCACCAGTAAGATTCCCAGTTGATTTCGATCCCCACCACCGCTGGACATTTATTGGAACTAGCAGGGTACTTTTTCATTACCACTGAAATAGGTTTACAGAGAATTCAGCTTCATGCACGACGTAGACATTTGAGTGCACTGCACATTTACCTTTAGAAGTTTACCTCCTTGGCTGGGTGTTCCTAGATGTCGGACTGCAAAATACAGCGAGGGTCAGTAGGGCCACGCATGCTGACGGTGGTCCGAAGTTTCTAGTCGGAAATCCCGGTTAAGAGTGAACCGAACCACGATTAACCGCCATATTGGTAGCTACTAGTCGCAAGGTAGTAATCTCCTTCTGATGTACTAAAGCCGGCAACTGCTCTAATGTAGTGACGACCTGAGAAGCCCTGGCTGGACTTACTTTGGACTCCAGGAAACCAAACAGCTAATCCAGCATATATTAATGTGCTGACTTTCAAACAATTCATAAAGACGAACGGTCCAAGTAAGTGCACATTCAAAAACGAGTTCCAGCGATTTCCATGCGGCTGTTATTAATTGGTATGCAGGAGGATTCAACCGTGCTATAGATATTGTCAGCTTTCCAATTGCCTATTTTTAGAACAGTAATTTTTTGCACATCTTTCTCAACGATTTTCACGCTGATTCTGCGTGACGGCTGCATCTAATTTGCAATCAATTTCCTTCACAAGTCCTGTAATTTGAAACCAACTCATGTTAACAACTTTGCTCTACTCCTAAGCATGAGCAGAGATAAACTGACATCGAACTCTCAATGTTCAGAGCTCTTACGCACTGTTTCACGAAGCGTCAACATGCTGAATACATCAGAACATTAACGATGAAAATTCGATAAGTATTTCGTAGCCAGAAACGTGTTCCTTAATTTAAAACGCGATTTCGACGTAAATACATGGTTGTCAGAATACCTAAGTAGGAAAAGACCAGTCATTTCTTGATCTCCTTACTTTAATGATATTTTTTTACATTTAGACAACTCGCGGTGGTCCTCGAGGACTCGTCGTTCCTTACATGTACACACAACGACAGGTACTCAACCCTATTTGATGATATTATCTGATTATTGAGATCAATTAGGAAATTCTCCGTTTACCATGAAAAATCAAGCAGATGCTCAACTTCCTTTTTGATAACTAACACATTTTATCGCAATTTTGGCTTACCGACACGCGTCAACCAACACTGATATCAGGTTCGTCGAGTACATACAACAGAAGTACCTCGTCTAATCGCCGAACTGGACAGTAGAATATTCGAATGTCGACAACTGGCTAAATCTCGGTCTTCCTCGGCGAGCTCACATTCGCATTCGAAAGAACACCAAGTGCCACCAAAATAGTTACAACCCATATCAGGTTCCCTTTCACTTACTAGAGTTGAAGAACAGCAATTGTTCTAAGGAAAAGCTATAACGGCTATGATTTTGCGATATGAGAAGTTTTGAACTTTGGTTTGGATATATTTTGAGAACAAAATCTCCACAATTAATAGGAATATGCAATTGTTGAATCACTGCTTTGTAAATTCATTGAGAAAATAAATAAGAAGACACATCTAAGTATGCAGCAGTCAATATATTTGTTTACATCTGTCAAAGCAGCTCATGGTAACTATGGACACTACTTCAAAGATAATCTTCTATATTTCGATTCAACATGTAGCTTTCCAACAATCACACACGAAAATTAACATTACGTTCTTACTAGCGTTCTATCTTTGAAACCCAGTACCTGTCAGCGTGACTGGGTTCAATGTCAAGACCGACTACCCGGGCCAGGCCATTGACGGCTTGCGGCTGACAGATAGATGCGCTGTAGCATAGAGAGAGTGATGTGCGAAATAGGCGTCAGTAGTGCAACGGATAGAGCACGCGCTCCCAGAAAGAGTGACGTGCAGGTTCTAGTCCCGACTGAAGCGAAAGTATTGCACATCACTTTACATCAATGGGTTCTTACTACCTTCGAACACTCAATAAAAATATGTGATGAAGGTAAATTATAAGAAAAGGGATTAAGCTGTAGAGTAAGCGATACTCCATAGTGACATGAAACAGCAAATCGCATATAGTCAACGATACTTTTATAACGAATTACTAGAAAGACGATTATAAATATTGAAGAGATTGATATCAGTTATCTCGTGCTCTTTTCCTCGCCACTTCGTTATCCTAGAAAGAATTGTTCAAAAATTACTCTTCCAGAAGTGAAAAACGCACATAAGTGGACTGATATATGAACTGCCTAACAACGTTAGTAATCAAATTCGAAGTAATCACCGTTCCAAACTCATAGTAGTGTGGTGCAAGTTCATACAACCAGTGTGGTTCAATAACAGAAACGTCTCGAATTGAATCCTGCATAGCCTCTGTGAAGATGACCCTGAATATAGACCCAACTAACATATTTTCAGAAGTCTTTTGAATTCAAAAAACCACGAAAGTAAAGTGAAAATGTAGCATAGGCAAGGAAAGAAAATTGAGCCTCTAGTAACTAAGAATACAGAAACAATGTCTTCACTTACCATTTCGGATAATCCTTTTTATACATGATAACTGATCCTTTATAGAGATTGAAGGGAAAATCTTCCTTCACTGTCACATATTTACCAGTGTAATGATATCGGGCAGCTTGTGAGAAAAAGCCAGAAACCAAACAACGAATGATCTTCGTCGCAGCACCTTAACTCAGATGTGAATCAACGTATAAATCCTTATCATACTTTAGCTGCACAATCTACTGAATCAAAGGGCGTAAGAAGTACTTACCATTTTCGCCACGTACCGAAGACAGTGGGACCTCAAATCTTTGCAGTAAGCGCATCAACTGTGCTCGGACATTATCAGCTCGGCATAACCCGCGATAGTTCAAAAAGTGATCATCGCACCACTTTCGACTCTTGTTATTCTGTTGCAAAAAAAAAAATCAACAGTTAATGGAACAAAAAACATCGACGGTCAACAATAAAATTGACTGATATCTACACTACACTCGAAAGAGAAGATCAGGACATAGATTCCATTAGCATACCGTCGACTGATGGACGAGAATCATAACATTAACCTAATCAAACTCTTGGGACACTCATTGAATATCAGCGCGCAGGGCGATTCGGAAGACCTGCGCGATTCTCGTTATTGATTGGATTTTTCTAAGCATTTTCAATGACTACTTTTTTATGTACTTCTTATTCCACGAACGCTCAACGCTTCTCTTTACACCCGTCTTGATTGTTAGAGTATAAGCTACTCTTGTGAGAAAAAGAAGTGCTCCTCCACTATGCAATCATCTACTCTTAGCATTGAATGAATTGGACTAATTAACAACATTGCAAACACGACTTCTCAAAGTAGCTCATTTATTCATTCCCGAATAGGATTTCTTTTCGGGGCATAACAGATAACCCACATATTCCAGACCGCACAATCAACAAAATTCTTCATTTAACCGTTCTTTAGTTGCGGCATGATGTAGCTGGACTAAGAATTCAATGGTGTTGAATGATACGCAGAAGTTTGAACCTCGAGCAGGATTCGAACCGGTATTTCACCCTTTCCAGAAACACATGCTAACCAATAGCACTACCGATGTTCCTCTTCCGGTGGAAACGTTGCTTTATTTCTGTTGACATCTAGGTGTAGTGCCCTATTCTACCGAGGTTAAGGCAATATGTGACTGACTGGGTTGTGGACAAGCTGATCTCTCCAGACTCCAAAAAGGCAAAATTTGCCAAATGTCAATAGTTCGAACAAAAACTGTGAACTATTGAACAATGACGAGGTTAACAGATGATTCGATCCCTTGATTACTAGTCTATAACAAAGGATTACACTTGACAGGGACGTAGAGAATGAAAGGATCGGATTACTAAAGGCAGCAGTCGATGGCCTCGTAGAACAAGAGTGGCGCTAATGGTGCTCAGATGGAAGAAAACAAGAGATGTTACTGATGTTTCCACAGGACACGGTCAATCCATCTTTGAAGATGAGACTGTTCAAAATTAGTGAGAGCTGCAACAAGTGGTGGTTACTTGTGGACTATATCCGACCAGATGGCTGCCTACTGCTCATACACCGTGGACGCATGCACAAGGTACGCAAAATTTACTCCTTTTCTTCTTCACTACATCTAACATCATAGTTCACTTACACGCCTGTTGTTCCACATGGTTACACGATACACATTTAATGAAGGCCTGAAAAATTCTACAGAGACTGCGTGTTGATCAGGCTCACCGAGCCCAAAAAAGTGTATTCCAATTACATACGATGCACAGTGTTCCGCAGCCAACAACTAGCATCTTGAAAGGGCCACACTCAGTTCCACAAAGACGTTAGAGATTGGCCGTAGAAAATTGACAGACAGCAGAGTTACAGAATGCAGCATGTGCTCAGAAAAGCTGGACAAGTATCTTAGTGGGTGCAACACCAAATAAGAAGCACGTTTGTCTACAATGTTTCAATACTGCCCATATAAAATGGAGATGTAAGCATTTTAGATATTCGAGTTACTCAGTGTACGGTACTGTTTTTCTATAAGTAATGACTGTTGATTATATTGTAAGGAGTTCAGATCCCATGCTAAAGGAGTAGAAGTGAGCAATACAATTGTTGACCAAAATGGTTATGTAAGTTGTTGAATATCTTGAGAAATATATTATAACAATGACATTTTATGAAAATGCACCAGGAATATTCATTTTTTTAATAGAGGAACTACTCTACACAATGATAAGTGTGCGCTCTCTATACGCAATCCGGCTACAGACTAAAAATTCTTCCACACAAAGTACTTCTAAAAGCTTTACGATGTAGAATATGTGTTTTCGAGTTATAATTTCAAAAGACACGCGATAACAATGTGCAATAAGAGTTGAATATCTTCTCCCAAGAATTTATCTTTTCCGTCCAATAAAACTGTCGATCTGTT
The DNA here is from genome assembly GCA_019055375.1 of Parelaphostrongylus tenuis. NCBI lineage: Eukaryota > Metazoa > Nematoda > Chromadorea > Rhabditida > Metastrongylidae > Parelaphostrongylus > Parelaphostrongylus tenuis. The sequence continues at coordinate 37,302 of JAHQIW010007035.1, read as the reverse complement.
CGTGACCACAAGAGGCGCTTGACACCGAAACTTTATTGTACATATCTGCCAACAAACTCATTGTGAAGTGAAGCAACTGCTTAGCCTAGCTGGTTCGATAAGAGCGACGCAATTTACGCTCCGTTAGTACACTCAATTGATAAGGCCTCTCCACAGATCAAGGCCAGTACTAAAATTTCGACTTGTTACGTTGTCGCATGACTTTCTTTCGTCCGACAAGTTAAAAATGTTTTGAAGACGGATAGCGAAAATTCTAGCGAAAAGCTGCGTTCGGCTCAAAAGCCATGAAATTTCCATGGTTCCAATAATGGACTCCGAAGTAAGAGACTTGAACTATAGAACTCGATGTAAAAGTTTAGGAAGGAAAAGTCAACAATGATACGAAGAGCAGAAACTTCAAATGTTGAAGCCATTACACACCACATATCATTTGAGATCTATGCGGCTTTTCGTGGCTCTCCTAATATTTGCCGATCGAAATCCGAGTTCCAAATGAAACTGGAGTCGGTGAACCTCGGCTTTGGCTGCGAACCATCAAGTACTCGCTTACAGTTGGCGCTTGCTACCCGCTGCACCATCTTGTCACGAGCGGCGCGTTCCCTTCAGTGTAGCACCTTCTCCTTGCAAATTTCAAATACATGACCAAAAATACGATTGAAAAGGAGATATGGCGTTAAAACTAGCGAACAAAAATGAGGAAGTTGAGCAATGAGAACTGCTCGGTTACATTCTTCCGTTTCTATTTCACTGTATTTCCTAACGTAAGTGGTTCATACGTCACTTTTTCTTCACTTTTTTTATTGACAAATACTGGATTACCCCATAAATTTTCTTCAGATTAAGAGACTTTTGTTAAGTCAATTGTTATTTATTTGAGATCAATTAATCAACAGTATAATCACCGACATAAGCAATGATATGCAACCATTTCCTAAGCTAGAATTGGATGTCTTCCTTCCAGGAATAACAAGGGTGACAATCCAAAGAAGTTTATGAGGCCATTTTTGAGCTGGTTATAGTCTTTGAATTTTTCTCCTGCAAACGCTGTTCTAAAGCGAGGAAGAGAGGATAATGCGATAGAGCAGTATCAGGGCTATACAGTGGATGTGGTACCGCGGTTCAAGCAGTTCTCCAAAATTTTACGAGGCGATTTTGCAATGTGGGGCCGAGCGTTACCTTGGAAAAGGAAGACACTGAGTAGTTCCGAACGCTTCTCTCGCACTGTTGAAGCCAACTTCCTTAGTCGTTCTCGGTGGGTATCCGCAATGAGTTCCTGCATCCTGTCGAGCAGTTTCCACAGCAGCATACTTTGCCAATTCCATGAGCTAGCTGGTCTTTTCCACGAAGCAGCTAGTTGGCATGACGAGTGCGGTTCTCGTAGTAGACCCAGGACTCATATCTCCAGGAATGATCGACTTGAGAAAATCCTTCCTGTACGGTCTCAGCAGAAAATTTTCGCAGATGGTTACGAGTGCAGTGCGATCGTGCCCAGTTTAATGCATTTGTCCAGTGAGACACCACTTTGCGTTAGCCCCATTTCATTTAGATGGCGAGCGATAATGCTACGACTGTCATCAACGTGATCCGCTGCTCCGACGTGCCCCAGTAGCGTAAGCATCCGGAAGGTGACAGGACGGCGAAATATATTGTAGGACAACCCAATAAAATCTTAAGATAGATGGATGAGAAAAAGGCACGTATCCAAATAAATGAGGCTGGCATGACCCATCGCCGTCTCCAGGATGGATTCGGCTCTTGTCGGTTTCATTTATTCTGAATACTTCCAACATCAACGTTCATCCAGAAGACATTAGACTTTTCCGTAAGATCCGTGGCGTACGATACTATCAGTCGATCAATGCTTGAACAACTCACTAAGTTCAAGAAAATTCTTTCATTCAATAGGCACATGCCCGTTTCTGCGCATTATGGTCAGTAAGTGAAGTGATAATCCTATAACATGAAGTATATATTTCTTTGAACAGAAATCTCGATTGTTCTTGACGGAAAGCGTCCTTCAGTCCACCATAACTGAGATCCTCCTCAAAAAAAAAAAAACGACAAAGCATTCGGCTTGATCAGCGAATGAAGGACTACATAAGCTATCGACTTCATTCAACATTACAGAAGTGAGTGATAACATATTCGATCGTACTCGATAACTTGAAGTGGATTGAATGGCCGTTTTTGCCCTACCAGAGAAAAACTGCATTAACTTACTTTTGCCACCAAGAGTTGGAAAGCTCATCCTCCGAGGTTTGCGGCTAATTATTTCTAAGATAAAACGTGATGACTTAATGAAAGACGTGAGAATATACTGTACTCCCTCACGCTCTGCCAGTCATGTACGCTTTCTGCCAAGTCTGACACCTCACATCTACTGAAAGATAGTGAGGCTTGAAAACCGGCACTATCCTCAATTCAACGCACGACTATTCACATAACATGCAACTCTAGCTCGTTCTTCTTTACTAAGAATACCTTCATAAAAATTTCGTCGGTGACCCATCGTTTTGTAACGACAAAGTGTTTCTCTTCTCTCTAACCTATCCTAGACATGACTGCCTACGAGTCCTCAGTGAAGTTGAAGGAACAGGTTAGCACTCGAAGCAGAAGCGCAATTTTCTCTTAGTACAGCGCATTAAGACAGGTCTTTCCAAGAAGCTAGCTCAGTTAATGAAATCTCCATCTCTCAAGCTATCAGTGACCACTAGGAGTCCAAAAAAATTTTCGCTAGACGAAAATGCCTAGAAAAGACACGAGGTATCCAGTCCTTTGCACTCTATCTTGAAACGGGTACTTTTTGGTTACAAAGGGGCAAATAAACTATTCGACCTCGATTTCATAAGAGTGCTAGTTAACCTTCGAAAGCTACAATCTGTGACTAAAACCGTACTTAGGCGGTTTCTCAAAACACTATTGTAACACTGTAAAAGTCCAAAATAAAATTTGTGCTTCACACGTCCACGCGTTTTTTTTTCTTCATATCACTTATATTCTCCTCTGGACAAAACTCCTCGCTCGAAGCACTTTCAGTAGCAAAAGTATCGAAGAACTCAAAAATGGATTTGCTTTTAGGTAAGATCGTTAAATAGTGCTGTAGGAGAGAAATAAATTCTGTGATTTACACTCGCCGAGTAGAGCTCATTTTCTGGACTATCAGTAATCAATCGATATTGCAAGGTTCAAAGATTCCAAGCGCTGTGCTTATTTTCTAGCAAAGAATATTTCACTGAAATGCATCAGGGAAAATAAGATCGAGTTTCACATAACCGGCGGCTTATTTAGCGGCTAAGCGAGCGGCAGGGGCCTGACAAGTTAGACATGTGGAGTGCAACTTGTTATTTAAGTGAGATTTTTTTCCTCGCTTCAAAGGAGAAAACTCCATGTATGACGATTGAATCAGATATTACGAGATTTCCGCTAGACGTTCATATGCTTTTCGTACTTTCAGCAAATTATTAGTGATAAATATGAAGGCGCGTGGCCAATTATAAAACCTAATCTTATTTTGGATTTTACAGCGTTATAAAGAATATTTTGAAAAACCGGCTAGGTACGGCTCTAGCTAGAGAATTCAAGCTTTCGAACCATTACTAACACTCCTATGAAAAACCTCGTACAGAGAATAAGGTCGAATATTCATTTGCTCCTTTAACACCGAATAGTATAAAACGCAATTTTCTCTTAATTAGTACCGCACACTTAGATAGAAGTTCAGTGATAAAGCTGTATTCGACGGAAATCTCGAAATTCCAGTGTACTAAAAATGCACCAATGCAAAAATGCGGTACACCGTCATCAAAGGGTTAAGTGAATAGCGTTCATGTGATTTGTGTGAACTTAGTCATTAACAGTAAACTCGACAGTTACATTTTCTGTAGAAAAGAACTCGGTGTTCAGATGAGTCCTATGTCCTCTAGACATGGAATAGTCAACGCAGTAATATGTTGCTTAGCATTGGTTGACTTTACGATGCGCTCTCCTCATAATACAAATTCATGAGATTGAAAAGAAACAATGAAAGGAACCTTAATGAACATCGTGTACACGTTCAGTAGAGTAATATGGTCACCTTCTTCTGCAGCAAATCGGCGTTTGATTTCTTCCTGCAAAGTTTAAGATAAAATCCCAGTTAACGAAACGGTGATATAGTGCTCGATCTTGGCAAATCTTTGGGTGACGCATCATCCTCCCGATGCTGTCATATCTTAGAGATGATTAAATACACAATTGATATTTCTTATTCGCATATAATGCATCAGAAGCAGATTAATCAAAAACATTGACTTAATATTTCGATAAGCCACCTAGAGCCAAATGTTCATTTAATCAGATAATTTGGTAGATTGCATAGCGCATCTTTCAAAAATACTTCATCGGAAGACATATTTCATTCGTTAAGAAAGAGATATCTCGAAACTATTTCATAAAAGTAGGATAAAATTCGCCCCATCAAATCCAGAATTATCACAAACCCCACAGATACGAGAGCCTTTACTGAAATGATATCCCAATCATTTGCAATGACTGACTTCTGACTCTATATCCCGCTTACAACGCGTGTGTAACGCAGTGGTTAGAGAAGCTCTTCGACACACATAAGAAACCAACTGATGGTTCTATTCCACGCTCAAGGTTCACCAAGTCCCTATCCCTCCAAGGTGAATGGTTTGGTACCAAACTTGTCTGCAAGGATAACAGCATTTACTTGATACATCGGTAAGCCACCATAAGTCATTGTAAAGGCCAGATATTGCACTAAATACCTCATGCGATGCTAGATGAAGACTAAAGTATGGCGCAGCCTTCGGAGATTGATCAACACTAAGGGCTTTATCCTTCATTTCTGCTCTTTATTTGAAGTGATAAAACACGTACAGTTTGATCTTAGATCTTTAAAGACAAGCAAATTCATAGACAAATTCCGATACTCACGGCCTTATTGCGATTTCTAGTAGGAATCATGAATACGTCTTGTACTTGTAACATTGCAATTATCGTCGCAATTTCCTCACTGCAATTAAACTCGCCTAAAAAGAAATTTTTCAAGTATGACGAAATAGGTTTCTCAATCACTATCGGAATAGATATTGTTTATTTCTTTTACCTGATGCAAGAAGGCATTTACTGTGCATTGGAGGAAGTGGAAACTCAGACATACGCAAACCGAGAGGATTTGTCAGCATGCATCTGGAAACTTATACACTTTCCATACTGTCATAATAGTGAATTCTATAAATATGGAAAGAAAAACAAATAGAAAATATGAGCAATGAAATTACAAAAACTTCTGACTTTTCATCTAATGCTCCAAGAGCGATATAACAACTCGAGCGCCGTGATCATGGACCATGACGGTGGTCGCTAAAAAGTCATTATTCGATACCTCAAAGGGTATATAGTGGGAGACGAACTCACCGCTCATTCATTAAAGAGAAAATACTGTACTTTACCGACAAATAATGAAACTTGTGGACATTCTGGATTCCGAGTGCTTTCAACTGAAGGATAACTGGAGCGAGATGACACCGCTGAATCTCAGGTATCGTTCCCCTCGCAAAGTTTCTCAAACTGCGATTCTATAAAACGAAGGTGTGACTAGCGGAAGATTTGAACTTAGGCAAAAATTATGAGTACTATTCTACGACTGAGTGCATGTGGCGCAGTGGTTAGAAGGGCTCTGTGTTACACACAAGGTCGATGGTTCCATCTCGCACTCATGGCTCACCAAGCCCTCCGTCCCTCCGGGTTCGGTAAATTGGTACCAGACGGGTCTCAGACTTGTCTGGGAGAATAAGCAGCACTGAGAAGATACAGCGGGAGGCCACCGCAAGTCATTGAAAAGGCCACATATGCATTCAATCACCTCGGACGAAGTCAAAAATTGAAGTGACTGCATGATGTACCTCTCAGGAATTGATCAACGCCAAGAGCTTCATTCTTTATCTTTTGATCTACGACTGGCATTTTTCTCAAACTTCGTGCAATTTGATTACAACTACTGCTTAAGCATTTTAACCCAACAGTGTTACGTTAAGAACAACCATTTTTAGAGCGAAAGACGTACCAGGATATAATCTAAACGCCTTTCCAGGTCTGATTCTTCCAGCTCGTCCAGCCCGTTGTTCCGCCGAAGATTTCGATATTGGTAAACGCATTAACGTCTCAATACCGTTGTCAGGGTTCATCGCCCGCAACTTCACAAATCCACAATCAACCACTGAAAAAATGAGAAGCTATCTAACAACAGCGGAAAATTGTTGGAGCGCTTGATTATCAAGCTATCCGAATACCATATGCTATTCCAGGGATCGTGACAGAAGCTTCAGCTATATTCGTGGCGACCACGACTTTTCGCGTTCCGTGAGGAGTAGAATCAAACGCTTTCAACTTAATCAAATGGTGAATAAACATAGAAAAATAGAAATTATTTTGCTGTGCAAATTTTCTTCAGAGTTCGACACACCTGTTCACGAGGTGGAAGAGAACCATAACATGGAACAATCCACAATTTGTCAACATCTCGCAAATTCGACGATCCATCAGATAGAAAGTTCACATACCTTAACAGAAATGATAAAAATCTGATCGTTACTTTTTGACTGGAAAGATCACGAGACTTAATGTGTACAGATTCATTTCATATAACAGTATTTCAAAAGCTTAGGCCGTTTTGATGTGATCTTTGCGCAAATAAAGAAGGACAAAGCTCTCGGCGTTGATCAATCATGAGGCGTGTGCAAGCACTCGCTCCGTCGAGCATTGTCTGCGGTGACTGAATGCATAACCTGGCCTTTACTATGATTCGCGCTAGCCTGCTGATGTGTTAAGTCAGTGCTGCTATCCTCCAGACAAGTCTGGTACCTTTCGCTAGCCCCCAGGGTTGGAGAGAATAATGAGCCTTAGGTGCGAGATCTAAAATCGGTATGTGTCAAGAAGCAACTCCAATCATTGCGCCACACAAGCCCTTTCTATCCAAATGAATTCTCGCGTACCTTGCTAACCTGAGCTTACTAGCCAAATTAGAGAGGTGCTTGATGACAAACTCAAAGGTTTTGGAGCCAAAAACTTGCTGTATGTTCGCTCCAGCCTTTCGTAAGCGTGGTATAGAGCATATGGCTATCTATAGCATCGCACATTTTGCTATGTGTTCACAATTCGCCTATTAAACGATATGATTCATATAGACTATGTTAGGACTAGATGTAAAAGGATTATTCACACCTTTACTAAACAAGTACGCCTCTTCGAAATGAAAGCTAAAGATGTGATGGAGTAGTTGCATCCTACTTTCCATCTGATTAACTATTTTAGTTTTAATGTGACGAATGTCCCTAACACAATCGTCAAACTCAACCAAGGTCTTAGTAAACAAATGGATGACGTGGACTTTCCCAGAACAAAAATACCTGTATCACTTCTTCTTGGCCCGTGAGAAACACCAAAATATCACCAGGTATTTCATTTTTATGAATATCCAATACCGTATCAACTGTTGCTTTGATGTAATTTGGTATGGATCTAAAATGAACAGTAGTAGAAAAGAGTTGTCATCAATAGAAAATAAATCCTAGGGCGAAAGAAGAAATTAGCATCACGAAGGCTATAGAGTCACAGCAAGAAGTTTACCAACGTCTTTGTATGGTAGATTGCGACTGGATGTGTCCGTCCTTCGACTGACATTATGCAAGACGTATCGAGATCGCTTTTATTGCTCTCGTTTAGTTCGAAGAAATCACGAAACAACTGAAACAAAAAATCATATGATCTGCAGCAACCTTAGAGATTCGTCAGCTCGAGAAGTGCTCTCAATTTGATCTCTAATTCATCTCTAATTTGAGAGTTGTGTTCAAATCCTAGCAGCGTGAATATAGAGAAAAGTCTCTAAATCGCTTATGGTCATAGAAAAACCTATTCACAGCTAAAAATAAAAACTGATAAAAGGATGAAGCTCTCGGCGCTGATAGATACCTAAGAAATGCGTGATGCATTCGTCTTCCTCTAGCATTATTTGAGATGACTGCATAAATATTCGGCTTTTACAATGACTCGCGGTAGCCGACCGATGTACCAAGTCACTGTTATCTTTCTAAGCAAGCCTGGTACCAATCCACCCTTCTCGGAAGGATGGAGGCTGGGTGCCTTGAGCGCAAGATCGAACCATTGATATTCGATTAATCGACCCTCCGGTCGCAGAGTTCCTCTAACCACTGCGCCACACACGTCTAGTAGTAACATAGCATGGAGTTTCAACTTTACAACGTAAAATTTGTAATATAACATACCTCAGCATCTAATGTTGCCGATGAGACGAGAATTCGAAGATCAGGACGTACGATCAGAACTTTCCGAAGCAGTCCTAACAAGATGTCAGAATTGCACGTCCTTTCATGAGCTTCGTCAATCATGATCACACTTCAATAATAGAATTTTATCAAAGGAAAAAGTCCAAGTAGCTGCAAAGTCTTCCACTACTCACCTATACTTTGAAAGCAGCGGATCTGTTAACAACTCCCTCAGAAGAATTCCATCGGTCATAAACTAAGACAAAAAGACAATAAGGAAAAACAAAAATGCAAACATTTGTGAAGCATGTATAGACTACTTTAGCACAATACCGCTGTAAATCACATAAGAAAAGAACTCGTCAATACATCCACTGATGCAGAGCGATGTACAAAACGTTTGCGTCAGGCGTGACTTGAACCTATAATTCATCCAATCCAAGGAGCAGTGCTCTATCCCTTGCACCACCGACGCCTGTTCTGCCGCACTCTTTCTATTCTACACGGCGTCTATCTGTTAGCAACCTACCGTCAGGTATCGAGATCAACAATGACTAAGTCATGCTAACAGATATTGGGTATTGGATGGTCGATTCGGCCAAACTGCTGACGGTTGGTTGCTGACACATAGATCGCGCTGTAGCGATATAAAGACTGGTGTCAAATAGGCGTCGATGGTGCAAAGGCAAGAACACGCGCTCCTGAATCGGATCAAATGCGGGTTCAAGTCGCGGCTGACGCAAATGTTTTGCACATCACTCTACCAGTGGGTGGGTATGCTTGTAACACCACACCACCGCTAGAAACGGTTATATAAGAGGGAATTTAACTTATCAATAGTTTCACAGAATCCTATAGAATCCTATGGAGACTAGTGACCGCAAATAAGGTAAGAATTCAGTAAGTCGAAATAAAATGCAAAGACTAGGTGACATTGTAGTACTAGTTACACACAGCGGTGGCCTCAGTGGTGTAGTGGCAGCACGCGCCTTCGCCATGGTGGAACGCAGGTTCAACTCAAAATGGAGTCAAATGTTTTGCAGACCAGTTGACAATCTTAGATGTATACTACTACTTCTGATAGGTCATCAAAAATTTGCAGACCGTGAGTCGCTTTCGGTGCACGAGTCTTCAGTGGTTTTTTTTTCGCTGGACAAAGCTTTCCAACTAGAATTGGTGGCCAATCGAAAGGTCAGATCTCGGCAATTCAACGCCGTGCTTGGTTCTGAGAAGGATTCCTCGGCATGCCATGTCAGCAAGAATAAAATGATGTCTCACATTCGCAGTTCTACGGCAGATAAGACTAATGCGATACACACAGAAACTACATAAGCGCCTAGAGAATATTATAGTGTATCAGAATCATACAAAAAACCTAAAGTTCCTCTATGAGACAAAGAACAAAACTCTCATTAAATGATGCGCCGCTTGCGCAAATCGATCAAAAGCCGTCCATAGAGGGTTAAAAACCAAAGCTTTTTACCCACAAGAACGCCGACTTTAAAAAGTCCACCTTAATCTTTGTTTGATCGTCAGTAACATCGTCGAATCGTACAGTATAACCGACATCTTGTCCGAGAATGACACCTTTTTCCTCAGCTACACGTGAAGCCAACTGTAATAACAATGGCTGACATTTCTACTGGAATTTTAATCACTCATTATAAGCCCCCTTCGCCCTATATTGAAAGAGATAAACAGCCTCATCTCTATCTCCGCCTAACCTTCATTTCTGTTCAATGTATTGGGTCGTTCCAAGAGTTTTGGCACCCGAGCAATAAGTACCAAATTTATGCCCAGAAGTAATTCGAACGCATAATTTTGGTATCGCTCAAATGCGCATTTTCTTGCGAACATTTGGCATACAACTTGCCTATACTTGCTTCAAGATGGAGCTGCCGCGGGAACGAAATCGCTTGCTATCCATGCACGAATGCGCGTAGGGAAAAATGCTAATGAAGCCGCGCGCAAGATAAATGAAGCTCGGGGCGATGATACAGTTGCAAAAAGGTGGCTACGAAGTGGTTCGTGAAGCTCAAAGCTGGAAAGAACAGTCTGGAGGATCAGTCGCGCTTCGGCCGGTCACGGGAAGCTCCACTAATCTTGCGCACGCGCTTCGCTAGCATTTTCCCTACGCGCATTCGTGCATGAGTAGCAAAGCGAATTCGCCTCCACAACAACTCCATCTCAAAGAAGTGTAGAACAAGCTAAACACCAAGAATGTTCTCAGGAAGAATGCGCAGTTGAACGATACCAAAGTCATGCAATCTTAATTACTTCTGGCTAGAAGTTTGGTGATTACTGCCACAGTGTCAGAACTTATAGAACGACCTGATAAAAACAGTAAGATACCAGGTTCAGCTACAACACAACACAAACACACATGAAATGACACAAACCGACCTACCGTAACAACGGCAACTCTTCTCGGTTGAGTTACTCCAACCATTCGACCGTCATTCGTCCAACCGGCCTCTAGTAGATACTGCGGAATCTTGAAGAACATATCATAAATGCGTTATTTAACCTTTACTACAGTCACATTTGATCTGGTGGGGGCGCCCCATATCCTGGCGTGTAGAACGCCAGGGTATCGGAAATAAGGTGGGCCGGACACGTATTGCGTTTCAACAACAACCGATGGACGAGAACCGTCACCGAACTGGATTCCTTGGGACGTCAAGCGCTCTAAAGGAAGACCACTGACTCGTTGGTCCGATTTTTTCACGTAAGCGATAGAAGAAAGATATGATGCTCAGCGGATCCCTAGAGCGAGGAGGACCCACTGGGCTACTCTTGCACGCGATAGGGAAAAAATGGAGAGTTGCTGGTACCCGCTCGAGTCACTCGACGACCAACGAGACGACAGGTGATACAGGTGAAAGATCTTCCGAACACGACAACTGTGTTATATCCGCGCCATGAAGTCTCGATAGTACATTTGATACTATTTTCGATATAGTATTATGGCAAACAACACCTACCAACGAAACAGTGGCTCTAGCAGAATCTGAAGACATCGATACCTTGTATCGCAAAAGAGTGGTAGCAGAACAGGGGCCTCAGCAATGTGATAGGCCGGCACGGGTCCCCACAAAGGGTAAAATGTGGGTTCGCTTCTGGCCTGATGTTCAAAGGTGTGCATGCTACTCATCATTATTAGAACCTGGAAGTGCTTTGCACTTCTAATTCTTATATTCCGCACATGCACATGTTAACAACGGTTTCCTACACATTACGAGATTATCGTCGATTACCAGTCAGATTTCTGATTGATAAGCTCGTTCCGAGCGCATGTAACACAATGGTTAAAGGTGTTCTGCGTCGCACACGAGGTCAATGGTTCGATCTCGCGCTCATGGCTCACCAAGCCATCCATCCCTTCGGGGTTGGTAAATTAGTACCAGACTGGTCTCAGACTTGCCTGGGAGGATAAGCAGCATTGACTCGGTTCAGCGGGAGGCTACCGCGAGTCACTGTAAAGGCCAGATATGCATTCAATCACCTCAAACGAAGTTGGTAATTGAAGACGAATGCATGGCGCATCCCTCAGGTATTGATCAACCAGAAGGCTTTACCCTTTATCCTTTATCCTCGGTCCCAAACGCCCAACATTGTTTCTTTGCTCTATAAGCGACTGATTGCCTACATAAATTCCAACAAAAACATCTGTTAGGCGAGATAAAGCGTTGGAAACATGTGTATCGAAAGCGATACGATCCATGACTTGAGCCAGTCTACGTAGCAAAAACGGCGTGGATGGTCAAGGAAGAGCTAAGGAACACACTGAAATGCTTCCTGCAAAAAAAAAAACTTTTTCAAAGTCAGACCAACCTGCGTACTCTTTCCACAGCCGGTTTCACCGACGATGATGATTGTGCGATATTTCTCGCATAAGTAAAGGATATGTTCCCTATTCTGGAAGAATTGAGCAATTGTTGTATTTCATTGCACTTCTAGAGGCGAAAGTCCGAGACAACACATTCTCTAGTACTGAGTGTGATAAGTTTTGGCTTTAGAAGCAATAAAGACCAAACATAATGATGTACATGGATTACTGGTGGTCTTTCGCTAGTCCAAATCTCGACAGTTTTGATGCTAAAACTCACCTTGAAACGGTCTACGTAGAGCGCTGTTAGAGCAAAAAGAGAATCATGTTTCACACTCGAAGTAGTTAGCTCGCCGCATGAACTTTATAGCGGTTTTATTTGGCAATGTAGAACGAAGAAAAATATTTTTTGCACCTATAGAACAATAGAAAAAGATCCTCTATAATATTTATATAGCAAACCTAGATATCTTTTCAAAAGGTGAAAAAAAACCTCTGAATAACTGTCGCGGCGCGCGCAGCTATTTCAATTAGCGCCCCTATAAAGGCGCGTCATCTGGGAGCCGCGCGATTTCCTTTACTTACTTGGAGTATTTCTTCTCTTGCAAAAAAGAAATTCAGAGTTTTTTGTATATGAATTGTGGAGGAGACTTTTTTTCATCGTTCTTCAGGCACAAAAAAGTTTTTTTTCCCTCACAGTTCAAGCGACGAGCCAACTACTTCAAGTGCGAGACATGTTCGTGTCTTTGCTCTATCAGCGCTCTACATCTAACTGTTTTCAAACCAGTTTTAGCATCAAAACTGCCGAGATCCGGGCAGTCGAATGACCCCCAGTAATCCAAGTACATCACCGAATTTGGCGCTATTTGTTCTCGTGCCAAAACTTATGAAAAGACCTAATATTTCTTACATTACCTTATAAATTGGTAGACGCGCTCTTTGCTGCTTCATGTTGAGCGACGCATAGGGGTTATTGTAAACGGTCAGCACTTCCTGGGGATCTGTTGATCCAGACGGCTCGGTCAGACGATCCTCGAAAATCAGGGGACCAGAGCGCACTTTGTCCGGCGTATCATCTTAAACAGAACGAGTATAATATATAGAAAAAGACAAAGGCAATTGGACAATTCAACCAGATAGGCAAAATCACTTGAAAACCCTAAGAACACTTAGGGTTCTTTAAGCGCTGATTCAAAAAAATTTAAACCATCAATGCCTTACGCAGTTTTGCTAAGAAAACGTAAATTCTATCGACAAGCAGGAAGAATTTCCGTTAAACCGCTCTCCTAGCAGTAGTGAGATTTTAATTATACATTCAATGATGTAGAGTAATATGCAAAACTGGGAGCCTCAAGCAGGAATCGAACCCGCATTTCACACCTTCCAGGGCGCGTACTAACCTATTGCGCTACCGACACTCCTGCATTTGATCTGTCAGCAATCAACCGTCACGTATCGTTAACGCAGAAAGAGTGGTAACAGAACAGAAGCCTCGATAGACAACTAGCTAACACGCGCCCCGGAAAAAAAGAAAAGCGGGTTCAATTCCCGCCTGAGCTCCAAGGCTTCCATATAACACTCAACATTATCGGATTTATAGAGATCCTCTACATAAAAGGTTTTCCACGATCTATCAGCAAGGCATTTCATGAACACTTAACCCTTTCGCGCCCGCGGACCCACCCTGCATTTCTGACCCTTGGCGTGGGAACGCACTGGATGTATTACTGTATAACTTCAATAGTATTATGGCTGCAATTTTCCTGCTTTTAACAACGGGAGAGTAAAAATTATACAATAATACACTGAATGCGCCCCCATGCTGCGGGCTGGAGATGCAGAGTGAGTGGAGCAGACCGCGCAGCGTTATCACGCTGGGGGTTAGAGACGCAGAGACGTGAGTTCGCGGTCCCGAAGGAGTTGACAGCTTAGACAGGGAAACTCTTCAGTTTAGTGGATATGTCAATCTTGAATGTTCAGGTATATCCTTGTGAATCATGAAGGCAATCTTTTCACTGACCTGGGCGCATGAACTTGAAGCGATTCCTCGGATCGCCACCGATTTGCTCACGATGTCCATGACCTGGATGATATTCTGGCATGCTGGAACAAGTTCATCTCACAATGGGTGGCGAGAGGCACAATTGATTTTACAAACACGGAAAACATACGGAAAACATGATATATCTGGCCCATAAATAAATATATCGGAGCGGCACGGGCGCGCGTGGGCCAAGTCCCGCCCCAACACCTCTAGGAGATCAATAACGATCGCCCTATGAAGCGTGACAGCCTGGCTATCCTCGAGAATGCAAGGAGCCGCGCTCAATCAGAATTCTATTGGGATCAAGAAGAGGACGAGAAACGAATTGAATGCTAGAAGTACTGGGATCCGCACAGCGAAAAAAAAAGGACAATGAAGACGGATAGGAATTGTTTCTAAAGAAGCCTAACATGGGAGGGAAAGGCAGCGCAGTGGTTAGTGAGACAGGGTATCAGAAACTGAGGTGATAAGCGAGGCGCTGCGTTCGATTCCCTCTCCAGACGCTCTCCTACAATAAATTAATTGGATGCTTAGGAACGTCTTTTGTTCGTCTGTCCCCAGGATGCAAAGAGGATCGCAAAAGGAGAAAGGATTAAGCCCTCGGCGCTGACCAATTGAGGGAAGCGCCTGACCCCTGAGGAATGGACGGATGGTTTGGCGAGCGATGAGCGTGAGATCGAGCCATCGACCCTGTGTGCGACGCAGAGCACCTCTAACCACTGCGCAACATGCGCTTTTCGGAGGAGAATCGTATGAATCAGATCTCGACAGCATTCATAAAGAAGAGGAAATCCTCAAATTAAAAACTGCGAAAAAATAAGAGATATAAAAAGAGTAGATTGAATGACGTCAGACCGAGCGAATCAGGCTGGGCAGAAATCCATGCGATATACGGAGTCACAAAAATTCGAATTCAAATTTAGGCGTAAATTTTTACACCATCGCAATAATGCAGAACAATTTAAGCCGTTCCGACTGAAGTGACTAACCTCGTTCCGGAGGATCGGAGTCGTTTTAAACCCTCAACATTTTATGATTTCTTTTCATTGGGAGTCTTTTTTTGCTGGAATTCTGGTAATCATTCGATAGCTAAAATCTTGGCGATTTCAACGGTGCGCCTGGTTTGTGAAAAGGCCTTCTTAGTACGCTGTAGCATTTGAAATGAAATTATGTTTCACACTAGGCATACTTTTTGCTCGGCTGAAGTCTGTAGATCGCTTTCTATTAGACTATACTAGTGCTCATTCGACAGCGTAAATCTCGACGATTCTGAAGCTAAACTTGGTTCTTGAAAAGGTCTCCCATAGAGCGTTGTACAAGCAAAAATAAAATTAGGTTTTATATTCGGGTTTTTTTTACTCACATAAGAGATATGTATGCACGAAAAGTTTATCAGTTCATAGAGAGAATCTTGTTTTGTCAGAATATAAAACAAAAAACTTGAAGTTCTATCAGGAAAAAAGAAAAAAACCTTTTTCAAAAAGGAAAATCTTTCGCCGCGTGCGATATCGACTCGCGCCGTCCTGCGTCCGGAAAGGGTTAATAGAATTTTTCTGGTTCTTGTCGATTATAAGGCGACAAATGAATGTTCGATCCCATTCGTTGGACATGAACTTTTCATAGAAATGTTAGTAACCATTCGAGAGCTTAGATTTCGGGCTACAATCCCACGTCGCCGGTTTTCGAAAGACCCTTTTATAACCCTGGAGAATCCACAAAAATCTATGTCTCAGACTCGCATATCTTTCGCCGGAAAGACCTCTTTCTTTAGATTATTGGCGATCATTCGATAGCGTAATCGTTCCTGACTCCAACGCTATGCATATTTTCTGTAAAGACCGCTACTTTGCAGTGTAAGAGGAAAAAGTTGAATTCACATACGCGGGCAAAGGAGTCTTTGGCCAATTCACGTACCGCTGGCCAAGGCAGCACATGCGCTGACCGGATGACCATCGATTGCCGAGCCAGTTCACGTGGCCACCTCACTCACACGCACGTGAATTGGCCATAGACCCCCCTTGAACGCAGATGGGAATTCAACTTATCTTACCTGTTGCGCTCCAGAGAAACGGTCTTTTCAGAAAAGAAGCACATAGTTGGAATCCTTGAATACTCCACTATTGAATGATTACCAACAGTCTGGAGAAAGAGCTCTGTCTTGCGAGAAAATCGCGTGTGTGAAACACAAAGGTTTTTCTTCTGTAACAGCGTTAAAAGAGGGCCTTTTCAAATGCCGGCCACATAGCGCGCTAGCCAGAGATTTAAGCTTCCGAATGATCACCAACACTCCTATGGAAATTTCTTTTCCAACAAATGGAGTCGAACATTCATTTGTCGCCTTATGACGGACTGGCACCATTTCTTTCTCTCTTTGATCTCCTTTACGTTATCAAAGCAATCTTCAGTATCATATTCTTCGCCAGATCTGTCATATTCACTTCATTTTCGAGTCGATAGGGATTTCAGTGGAAATGATTCTACTCGAGCAGAATAATCAAATCATCATCGATTTATTGGACTTGAAATTCACCAACGCAAAGGAAGGGTGAGTGATTGAGCAGATCAGCTGCATATACATCAAGTTGAGTGACAAAGATTACGCACTATTGGCCGAAAAACTGTCGAGCGATATGGAACATATTATACCTTTATTTCGAATGCTTTATTAAGACCACGCTCAAATTTCAATAGATACTTCCATTATTATTTGAGCCAACTTGTCATGTGGTCTGGTAAGGGCTCTTGTACAGCTCGATATACGTGTTTCGTCCTTACAGACTCGTCAGCCGTGCAGAACCCGTCGTCTGTCGATCCTTTCATAGTTAGTTCTCTCGGAGCCCTACTCTACATACAGAGAGTTATCGAAGACGAACGTTTTACACTCTCGAAAGAATAAAAGATCGAAGGACGGCGGGTTGTGCACGACTGACGAGTCTGTAAGTACGAAACACGTGTATCGGGCTGTACAAGAGCCCTTACCAGACCACATGACAAGCTGGCTTAAATAGTAGTGAAACGATATGGAACACTCCTCGGGTGGGAGTTGAACCCTCATAGCACTCTTCGCGACGAGTTAATCTAGATGTCCTTCCATAGGTTCAGGTACTAGGGCAATGAGCACCAAATTTATTAACCAGAAGTAATTAAGCTTGCAATTTGGGTGTCGTTCCGTCGCGTATTCTCTTAGGAACATTTAGGTATACAACTTGCCTATACTTACTTGCTTCAAGATGGAGCTGTCGTGGAAACAAATCAGGAACATTGCGGATATGAGGGAACAAATGAAAAGCCGATCTCATTCGCTGGAGAGGAACTTTCATAGGAGTGTCAGTAACCGTTCAAAAGCTGAAATTTTTGGCTACAGCTCCGCGTCGCCGGTTTTCGATAACTTCTTTTTTTGACTTGTTTCAGAAGGAGATTCCTGGCGCAGCAGACTCGCGTATTTCTCGCCGGACAGAGCTCTTTATTTGGGCACTTAGAAATTATTCGATAGCGTAATGGTTGCTGATTTCAACGAGCTGCTTTTATTCTGAAAAGACCGTTTCTCTGCAGCGCACCAGGTGAAATAGAGCTCTATCCGCCGAGAAATATGCGCGTCTGCTGCGCAAGGAATCTCCTTCTGTAACACGTCAAAAGAAGGATTTTTCGAAAACCGGCGACATGGGGCTGTACCAAAAATCTCAGCTTTTGAACGGTTACTAACACTCCTATGAAAGTTTCTCTCCAGCGGATGAGATCGGCTTTTCATTTGTCCCCTCATAACCA
Organism: Parelaphostrongylus tenuis; assembly: GCA_019055375.1. Taxonomy (NCBI): domain Eukaryota; kingdom Metazoa; phylum Nematoda; class Chromadorea; order Rhabditida; family Metastrongylidae; genus Parelaphostrongylus; species Parelaphostrongylus tenuis. Next base: position 19,376 of record JAHQIW010007035.1, on the reverse strand, counting down.
AAATGTACCTGATCTGTTTCCAAGATAACTCCATTTTGGAACAAGTATAGGCAAGTTGCATATCAAAATGTTTGCAAGAAAATGCGCAACTGAACGATAACAGAACCATGCAATTCCAATCAACTTTGGCTAATGGATTTGGTGTTCATTGCCCCAGTGTCAAAACTTATGGAAAGACCTAATATTAATGCTCGTGCAAACCATCGCTCGATGACTGTAGAGATCTAAGACATCTGAGAGGTGGGAATCCCTCGTTCAAAGCTTAACGATCTCGATTTTCAGCAAGAAACTGGAGAATGTCGATGCACAGTTTGCCGACTTTGATGGTGTCCTCTATCACGCGTCAAATCCGGACGGTGACCGGGCAAAAATTCGAGTACGCGATCTTCTTATTTCTATCTTTTCGATCGGTGTCCTCTATTTTATGTCCTTTATTTATATATTATATATATTCGTATTTATATATTATGTATACATCTGTATTTACATCCTATATTTAGTCCTTTTTTACTGCTTTGTAGCAGTGGTATAGTGTTATAAATGTACATCTGAGAATGTTGAACAGTACATAAAACTTATGAGACGAGTGCATGTGGCACAGTGGTGCTCTGCTCTGCAGGTTAGAGGTGCTCTGCACCGCACTCGAGGTCGGTGGTTAGATCTCGCGCTCATGGCTCACCAAACCATCCATCTCTCCGGGGTCGGTAAATTGGTACCAGACTGACCTCAGACTTGTCTGGGAGGATAAGCAGCACTGACTCGGTTTAGCGTGAGGTCACTGTGAGTCATTGTAAAGGCCAGATGTGCATTCAGTCACCTCAAACGAAGTTAAAAATAGAAGGCGAATGCATGGCACATCCCTCAGGGATTGACTAACGCCGAGAGCATTTAGCTTCATATAAAACTCCGATTCTGGGCAGGAGTTGAACCCGCTTATCACCCGTACCTCAAGTGCGTGCTAACGCTACACCAATGCCACCGTTAAGACCCTTTTTTCGACATATCCTGTCGTAGGGGTCAGCAAAACAACCCTATATCGAACAAAGAAGTTCTACCGAACCGAAGCCCATGATGATGTAGTGGCAGCCACGCTCCCTGACCATGAGTGGAACGCGGCTTGAAGTCTGACTGATGTCGAATATCTTGGATACCACTCAAAATACTTAGAGGTCTACGATTTCTTTGATCTTGCCTTTCTCTCAAGAAAGTCGATATTTAGGAATTATTTGTCAGGGTTATCTAGTCTCAAACCGCTTTTATCAATCTATTCCAACTACCTTTTGTTTTTTTTTTCTTTGATATGTGCATGAGGTACTCGTGTTTGCCTTCGTCACAAACTAATGAGAATACTCATCGTTAACCCTTTGAGGACTACCAAGGTATTTTGATGCTTACCGCGCGACATCGAGTTTCCACTCAGCTACTGTAATAGGCGGTGTCGCATCTTGTGGGAAAGCAGGCGCATAGTCAGACAAGCATGCACAGACATGCACATGCCGCCCGCATGACTGCCACGCAAGCGACGGCGCGATGCCGCCAGCCTTTCATTGCTGTCCTCTGAGGGTTAAGGAGTATTCTAAGAGTGGCTAGAATCTTTGATGAGCACACTTCTTCTATGCTGTTCAAAAGTTTTGATTTGGAGAGTTTTTTGAAATCTATGACACACTGATTGCAGAAGGAAGCGAAATATATGTGATAGTCTATCGTTTTCTCTCGCAATACCCTTTCTCTATGAGGTGATTATTTTGAGTGAAATATCGCTTTGAAAAGGCTTATTCAATACAAGTATATATAATATACATACGTATATATATATATATATATATATATATGTTTATATACATACCTATGGTACTTTTTGGTCATAAGGAAACAATTGAATATTCGACCTCATTCACTGTACAAGAATTTTTCATAGGAGTTTTAGTAATCATTCAAAAGCTTAAATCCCGGCTACTATGCTACATGGCCGTTTTCTGAGAAGACACTTCTTTAACGATGTATTATTCAAAATTAAATTATGTTTCACACGCGCTTATTTCCTGCCCGACAGAGCTCTTTTTTGAGACTCTTAGTAGTCGTTTGATGGCCTAGTAATCAAGGATTCCAACGCTGTGCTAATTTTCTTGAAATATTGTTTCTCTGCAATGCAGGAGTGAAAATGAGATCAAATTCACTTGCATGGTCAAGGGAATTTTGGTTCTTCTACGGGGTGAGGAGGGTGGCGGGTCGGTTGTGGCAGTTTCAGCACGTTGGTCCCTCGATTGACTTGCGCGGGACATAGGAAAGTACGATTTTTGTTATTCAGTGTTCCTCTTTTCTCTGAAATAAGCAATAGTAAAGCATTTGACCGGTGTAATACAAATTTATTTTGGATGGTACAGTGTTCTAAAAAGGTCTTCTCAAGAACCGGCCACGTACGGTATTGACCAAACATCGAATTTTCGAATGATTACTAACACTTTTATAAAGAATTTTCGTACAGCGAAAGGATTTGGACATTCATTCGTTCCCTTATAAGCGAAAAGAACCATACGCACATATATTCACAGTGTACAGGTGTGCATACAAATGTACATATATATATTCACATACATACATGGTATTTATTTGTATACATAGTCTTGAAGTCGCCGTTTTTGAAGCTCTTAAATCCAGCGAAAAGGCCGTGCCTCTCAATGGTTGAAAAAGGGGTCGCGATAGGCGAACAGGATTCTCTGCTATGTGCTCCTAGTTGCTGACTTGATCATAGAGCCGCAGTCTGTGCACTCTTTAACCATTTTCAAGGCTGCTTCTTACGTTCTCAAATCTACGTTAGTCAGGCGTGAGCCACTAATGAAGCGCGCGACACAGTCGAAAACGTACCTATGGCTTTGACGTACCAACCTCGAAAAATCTAAACATTCTCATAAACTATATGGAATGTTGAAGCGAGATCTAAAAAAAAACAAACTGTGAGATCGATCTTCTACATATTCACTACCAGCCGTAATTCATTGACTGAAAAAGTGGTGATAACCCAACAAGTGCTATCGCCATAAATAACGTCTCCTCATCCCTGCTATAAAGTAGGGTTCAGTGTGTAGCATGGGCCACTGATGAAGCGGGCGACACCGCCGAGACATACATATGGCTCTGGCGTACTAACCTTGAAAGTGTTCTGAACATTTGCACAAGCTATATACGATACTAATTTATCGTGGTCATTCAAAGGGCTGGTTATCATCAAACCTTGGCAGGAAAGTGTGAAATATCTCACGAAATGGTCTTTTTCTAAGAACTTTTTTGATGTTGATTTGCTTTCTGTAAAATCAATGGCTGACTTTCGGCAACTTTGCCCTCATCGGAGCCTTTTAACTACATGTGTAGGAAAGGTAAGCAGTGTGTTGCTTAGTGTGTGACAAACCGGTTACCTCCCCCACTTAAGTAGTTAAATGGCTCCGCGAAAGGCAAAATTGCCAAAACATTAGGAAACAGTAGGATCAGCCACAAATTTTGAAAGAGACATGCCAACTTTGGGGAATCTTTCAGAAAGAGCAATTCGTAAATATTTGATTTTTACGGAGAATTATTTTTTTCATAATTATGATGGCTTTTTCTACTGCTTTTTCAACGTTTTGCAATCGTTTTGAAGTTCGGGGTCAGTCTATATGGTTTAAACAAGTACATTTCAGTTGAGCATCTCGTTGAAGTTTTTCAAGGAACTTCAGGAGCATGGTGCTGATAGTGTGAGCATTTGTCATCTCATCAGCGATGTTGTCCCTATCGCTCATCGTCGTATTCTTTTAGCTTCTTCGTCGCGAGTACGGTTCTTATCTGACCACACCTGAGCCTGGATACAGTGTCTCATTAGTATTTGATCTAACTAATCTACCTGCTGATCATAGTGAGCTCAGTGAGTATAGTGTTTTCGTTGATCATCTTTATACTATTCATCTATCAGCTGATTTCAGTTCAAAAAGCATCTGCACTGAAGAGGAACTGCTTCGCCTCCGTATTTGAGAAGTACTTTGAATTTCAAGAGGCAGGCCAAGAAGGTCAGCAAAGGGCTGTGATTAATTACAGAGAAGACGAGACAATGTTGGTAATTACCAAATTTCCTCATAGTTTCCCATGTTGTCCTCACAGCTGAAGATTCTGACTCAGCACCCAAGTGATTTTTTTTACTCAATAGATTGCAGAGTAAATTTTATGTTTACAGGTACATTGAAGCAAAAGCTGACCGTGTTACCGTCATATTTAGTACAATTTTCAAAGATCCGGACGACGTCATCATCGGGAAAGTGTTTTTGCAGGTTACTTTCTATCAGTAATTGGAAAAAATATTGGCCCGCGTCGTTTAGAAGCCCCTCGAAAATGTTGATTCAAAATAATGAAGATCTTGGCGTTAATCAATGGGATGCGCCATGCGTTCGACTTCATCAAGCATTGTTTGAGGTAGTTAAATGCATATAGTCTTTACAAGGGTTCTGCATGATCTAGCGATCTAGTAAGTCAGCTGCTGCTATTCTATTAGACAAGTCTGATATCAATTCGCTGAGCCCAGAGGAATGGAAGGCTCGATGAGCTTTGAGCACGTGGTCGGGGCGTCGAGCTCTGACTACTGCGCCATACGATAATGTTGATAGTAATGTAAATGTATCCAGTTAGCTTAGGTGTAGAAACTTATGTAGCGCACGAACTATTCTTGGTTACGTTTTAGGATATTTCAGGAGTTTCGTGAAGGACGAAAAGCAAGCCAGACAGCTCCAGCTGTAATATACTCCCTAGGTGAACCCCCACTTGAGTTACGAGATCAGCCCAACGCCAAGGTCGGCGACAACGTGGGCTACATTACTTTTGGTGTGTGGAAAGGAGCTGGTTTTCTACATAGTAAAGTTAGCGTGATTGAATTTCTAATATGTTTTAGTGTTGTTTCCTCGACATACGAACAAGAAGCCCGCGACAACACTATAGATCTGATCCACACATTCCGCGATTATCTCCATTATCACATCAAATGCTCAAAGGTTACGGCAAATTTGTCTTTATTTAGAATGTACCAGTCTGTCTACTATCTATTGTTTCTTTCTTAACTAGGTGGCAAAGTTCCGCGTTATCATTAGGAGTTCCACTCCAAGCTGCATATTCACCAATCATTTAGGTATATATGCATTCGCGAATGCGTTCAAAAACCAACGACTTTTTGAAGGTGCTCAACCGCGCTCGGCCAGAAGTAAAACTGGAAAAGAAAACATTTAGGCAAGTGTTTATCAAAATAATGAACCGTCATGACTTTGCACTTTTTCTCACGAAACTCTGAAGTCCAGTGGATTATGAAAAATTCACGCACTAAGCGGAAAACTTGAATGGTCTGTCCATGTTCGTAATAACACTATACGCATGACATATCATCAAGAAGCTTAATCAGTCTAACTTTTCAAAATTATGTAGAGTGGAATTGGTATACTTTAAAAAGATTCCGCTTGCACATCTCTTTAAAGTCCAAGAATAGGACCGAACCAATTAAACGAAGTTTACATCACATTTACATGTCAACTAATGCCCAAATAAAGACATTTAACGCGACGAATTGGCTAGCTGGAGCATTTCTGTCGCGCTGCTTCTCTTGATACCAGACGAAATTTTCTTCATCAATACCTTTAACTCTTTCGGGACCGCGTCTTTTTCTGTTTTTCTTCTGGACTTCACTTTTTAGCTCAAATTCGTCTATTTCACTGCTATAAATGGTGTATTGTAAACCGACTTCCTTTTAACCTCAGTATTACCAACCTATTATATATTCCTTTGGTTCCTCAGACATGTAGCGCGAGGGAGGAAGGAGAGAAACCGAGTGTAATAATTATCATCAGTCTTGTGCTACAGGCTCATCAGTAACAAAAAAATGATTGCTTGGATTTTGAAAGGTTTTGTTGCTACGCTATTAGCAGCCAAAAGACGTTCCACCTTCGGCGTGCATTACTGCGGCTGGCATCTGCTTGCTCTAGCACTAGAACTCCGTTTGTCATTTGATAGCTTAAGTCTTGATGACTTTGGAATCAAGTCTAATTATTGAAAGGGTCCTTCATAGAGCGCTGTGAGAGCCTAAAGAGCCTAAAGGAAGACCATATCCGCCATGAAGTTCAAGTCCGTGCTCGGATTTGATCGCGTGTCTATGCGGAATTAGAAAGATGAGTATTAGAGTTAATATATATAGAACGATAGAACAAAATCTCTTGCAGAATTTTGACGCGTGAAACTCGGAGATTTTTTTTTCAAATTAGTACTAATCTCTGGTGAGATAACGAAGATGGCGCGCCCTCTAGGAATCGCGTGCGCGCACTAATTTCAGTTGCCGCTCAAAGAGACGCGTTGATCGTCATTTATGCAGAAGTTTTCCATTTCCGTGAATTTCTTGGATTCCTTTCGAAACTCCCAAGCATTACGAATTGCTCTGACACGTTCATATGCCTTGGTGCACATACCTCCGAGGATAAAATTTAACTTTCCTTTCGTTAATAAAGCGAGTTATCAAGACATTCGTATAAACCAAATCATTTTAAAATCACCGTTTTTCCAGCTATCGAATAAGTACTGAAAGTCTAGTGAAAAGCCAAACACAGACGCCAACTGTGTAAATAGTGCGTGCTGAAAGTGAAACATATCATCATTTTTGATTTTAAAGCATGCTAATCTGCCTTTGTTTTGAAAATCAAGTACAGTATTAAGGCCACCGATATTGAAACTATTGAACGACTACTGAAAATGTAGCAGGAAAACTTTGTTCAGCGAAAAAAACTGTAATCTTGTGTTCCAAAGAACGCGGTCCACAGATGATTGTTAGAAGTTCACAAAATTTCATTCGACACAGTTAACCATTCATTCCGTTAAGTCTTACATCTATATTGAATTATTTTCAGTGGACGTTCATACATACCCAGTTAGAAGCAATAGTGACTGTTACGTGGACGACTGTCGATTGCTTCAAAATCTGCTTTCACTTTTTTTTGTGTACACTCAGATAAGCTTGTATATTAACATTATGAATAAATGTATTTACTTAACAAGGCACGAGATATATACAGAGATAACAACGTGGGATTGAGATATGCTGAGTTTGTAGATCATGAGAAAGCAAGAGAATGGACTCGTTGAAAGGATGAGTGACATGAAGACGTGGCAGTCGATGTCGCAACAAGATCATAATTTCAGATATGTGCACACTGGAGCGGTGAAATGTATTATTAGGAAACAAAGAAAGAATGGGCGAACGTCGAAAGCTCATTTGGCACCCAGTAAAACGCGGGTGCCAATGATCGCACCAACACCTACGAGAGCAGCGGCACCGATCCCAAGAAGACTCCATCGACGACTCGACCGACGGCGTTCGGCTGCTTCACGTTTGAGCGGTGTCACGACGCACAATATCGCTGGCGATCAGCATGAAACTCTTCTGCAATGACGACGGTATCGAGTCGTTATACAACAACGACAACCTCGTCAATGAAGAATAGCAAACTTTGAAAGAAGATGAACACGGAGATTTTGACAGAACTAAAACATACTATGAAAGACATGAAAGTAATAACGACGTGCGCTCGAAGTTCAGTGAAAACTTCTACCCAAATGCGATAACCTTTGATACACACCAAAATCTATAAATCTTCGATAATTCTTAGCAAGCGGATGTCAGCTTCACATGTTACTCAGCTCCCAGGTGATTCAGTCATAGCCTAGTTTATTATGACCGTAAAAAAGTCACCTAACGAAAAACTGCCTCCACCTTTTTTTCCAGTTCTCACTGAGCTATCAAAAATTCTCTTTTGCTTCAATCACAGTAAGGAATTTGTGGCAGGACAAAGTTTTTTTCAATCAAGGCTTCACTAAGCACACAGCGTTGGACTGTTTCAGGTAATGTTTCACGAGGCATCCATGTAAGTGGTCGGCGCCAATTCTCTCATATTAGGGCTCGTTCAGTCGAAGGCATGTGCTAGATGAGGCTTGACATGAAGCCGAAACGTACTTCCAGCACTACAGTGCCATATCAGACTTCATGAGAAGCTCGATATGCCAAAGTGGAGGGTTTGTTTACTGAAGTTCGACTACAATAATGGAATGATAAAGTTCATACAACTTCAGTTTCATTGATACACTGAGTTGAAGATTACTTTAAATGCGTCAAACATTATTCCTCTATGACGGCTTTCATGATTTAATTGATACGACGAGGTTGGCATGAAGATTTATTGGGCTAAGTTTCGAAATTTCGCCTTCTTTAGAGTCAGTGATTGGAGTCGACTGTTCATAATCGTTCCGTCTTCGTTGTGATCTTTATCTTCGATGTCGTTCGAGTAGAATCTTCTTCGGTGTACAACCGTTCAAAAGAAGAATCTCACTTGACGATGCTCTTATGAACACAGCCGATTATACGATTGTTCGTAGATATCACTTTGTTCTTCACCTGACAGTTCATCCTGCAGTAATCGCTATCATTACTAGCTAGCACAAAGCCTTCGGACAAAACGTTTTCACTTTTCTGGTTTGTCTCAGTGTACAAACTAATCAAGAGGCGATATTCTTGTGCCTAATTTGGCGTGCTACGAATGTTGACCATATGATTGAGTCGTATTCGTGCCTTGCTTGCAAGTACTTGGCTTCGTCGAATTTGTTCGATTTATTAGAACAGTTTTCCGTGAGGTTTTTAGGTGCACACCCGACAAGCAAACTACAAGTAGTTATGATTTCATCTATTACGCATGTTCAGCAGGATGATCTTATCGTGGTTCCGCACTGATGAAATATGCCTGGGTAATTACAGGGGTTCCGTGTTCATTTATGGCGTGTATTTGGTGCATTATTTCTCTCCGAAACTTCTTAAAAGACTCCACGGCCTTCTTCGGAAATCTCTTACAACGAAGAACCAAAAAATTTGACCTGAATATAAAATTCAGTACTGCTGACTGAGTGAGAATCCACCTAGAATTCTCTAGAAGTACTGCGAAAGCGCCCGCATCACCAGGATAGTTCTGCAATAGAATAGCGCTTTGCCAAAGCGATGAGCAATGGCATATGTCTATTACTTACTGAATCTCCAAAAGTCCAGCATAATCATGTCAGCGATACTAAACTTATACACCATGCTTTACACCCAGGAACACATGAAAGCAGTCTTTCTGTTACTCTAAGTGTACATAGAAATACCAACCCAGCTTCGTTCATCTTCGACCCATGTCAGTCGTATTCGTTTGTCAATAAACTTTGAAGTATAGGTGGCTATTTGCTGGACCTCACGCCGAAAATTTCGTGCATATAGTCGAGTAGCCACTAATCCACCAAACGATATGAGGGGCCGCCCCCCCCCCCCCCCCCCCCCCCCCCCCCCCCCCCCCCCCCACCC
>JAHQIW010007035.1:0-2500 GCA_019055375.1 Parelaphostrongylus tenuis | reverse complement strand
AGAGGATAGCATGTGAAGGGAGAACTATCGCTAACGAGATTGGAAGATAGATGCAAGTGTGTCGTAGGCAGAACAATGTACCGGTCGTACCCGACTTTTAAATCCGTCTGAGTCAAGGGGGATTCATGAAGAAAAAAAAAAAAAAAGGTCAAAATAGACGACGATTGTATTCACGGGGGGTGGGGCCTAGAACGATATAATGGTGCTTTTATTAGCATGGACTGAGTTGACGTTACGCAGGGGGGGTGTGGGGCCATGGGCAGTTGAAGCACCACAAACGGCTCGTCTATAATTCGTCGACAGAAGAGTGATCATGATTGCCACACAAAACCAGGGGGGTGGGAAGGGGGGGGGAGGGGGGGGGAGGGGGGGGGGGGTGGGGGGGGGGGGGGGATGGGGGGCTCAGTGGGGGGGGGGGGGAGAAGGGGTATGAGAGGGGGGGGGGTGTGAGGGCAGGTATGCCGCTCGTGGGGGTGGGTGTAAAGTCTTTAAGGTCATGATTTACTGGGAAGATATATTCGGGAATGGAGTTTGTGTAACAGGCCTCAGGTCTTTAAGGAAGACATTGAACTGAACATCGGGGGGGTCGGGGGGTTCAGTGTTATCCCTCGCCGGGGGGGGGTTGCGGGCAAGAGTCAAATCCAATGGAAGGCTGCATTCCCCATGGGGTGGCAAGAGTGAAAAATGATGGGAACGCTGATTGATAACACTAAGAATGCCGGCCACATAATGAAACGATGCAACGTGGGGGGTGGATTGGCACCCTGGGGGGGGGGGACCTGTTTGGCTTTATAATAAGGACAAAAATCCTTACTTTTGAAAAGATCCTGCATGTGAATTGACCTCTGGATACTCTTGGGATGCCTATACGTGGACTGACGGTAATGTACGGTGGCCCAATGTGTGTTGAAATGTTTGAACGGCCAATACAGGAAAATACCGAATGCCCCTTCAAGAATGAAAAAAAAAAGGACTTCATTTTCGGAGGCTGAAGTGCGTGTGTGTCGATTGATGGTTTACTAAATTTACTTTGTCATGCAGATAAAACAAAGGCGCAGGGAAATTGGAAGAGAAAAAAGAAGGGAAAACCTGTAAACTCAATGGTCACTGGGGGGGGGGGGGGGGGGAAAAGGGGGAGGTGACGTACCGTCCTAAAACGAAGCCAAGAGGGGGGGGGGCGGGCGTCCTGCCGTATACACATCAGTGACTCGATGAAGGACCAGGGACCCTACAAAAACGAGGTTGAAAAGGTCCAAATTTCATCTAGGGGATGTGGATGCTCGAACAAGGAGTAAACATTGGGCACCAGGTGGGAATCGCTCTTTATTGGGGCCTTGGTAGAGGGGAACTGTCAGAGTATGGGGGGGACAAAGAGTAAAACTTTCGGCCGTTTTGTCGCGCAAAAAAAGGTGATGGGTTAGCCAACGATTATAGAAAATGTTTTTTGGCCTTTTCGGAGAGTGGTGTGGTCCTAAGTCAGGCCCGCGACGGGGGAGGGCGGGTGTGGGAACTGATCTTAGTCAATGGGAAAGTTTAAAGGGTTATATGAAGTGGCTTTTTCGGGTGGAGAATAGGAGGACACATTTTGAACGTCGGAACGAAATTTACGTGTAGGTCCAAAGTTATTTTAAAAGTTCAGAAAAAAAGCATTGCCCAGTAGAGATATGACGTTATGATAGGGTCGCTGTTGTTCAAAATCCTGGCACCGGGGAGAAGCAGTAAAAGTACTTAACTTATCAACCAATGTAATTAGAGGGGGGGGGAGGGGGGTGGATTCAATTTTGGTTCGTATCTTTGGCGTCATTTATCTTGGGGGGGGCCAGTACAGTTTATGTACACAACTGTACCCCATGGAATTGCCTTGGAGTGGAAGCTGTTTGCGAACAAGTTCGCGGGGGGGGGGGGGGGGTTGCTACTCAGGAGCGCACGGAATGGCTCCGTATAGAGAAAATGATAGGTGAGACGGCAGCGCAAGGATTAATGGAGCTTGGAGGTCTATGGATCGCGGCTGCAAGAAAATGGATGCTATGAAGTTGGTTCCGCGAAAGTTTAAAGAACTGGAAAGAAAGGGTCCCCAGTGGGGGGAGTCGCTTCGGGGCTGAGTCCACGGAGGAAGCGTCCATAACAGACGGTCGAACTGTTTCTCGGGGGGGGGGGGGTCCATTCTTTGAACTTACGTGAAACCAACGGTGGTCCTAACCAGCCCTTTGTCTGCAAGCAGCCCATCTTCACACTATCACTATTTACATATGTCCTTGCCGGCACTTTTCACTAGTCATTTTCCGTTCTAGCCGTATTCCTGTAGGAGGGGTACAGACGAAAATTTGTTTCCACAGACCAACTCCGGGGCATCTTGAAAGCAAGTATAGGGTAAGCCTGGGATAGCAAGAGATTTTCAGGCAGAAATGAGCAATTGAGTCCTGCCTGTGTCTGTGCCATAACTGCTGCTGCTTCTCTCTTTAATGTCTTCTATATTATCGCTTCTACTGCATCGTTTACG
>JAHQIW010007034.1:0-53581 GCA_019055375.1 Parelaphostrongylus tenuis | reverse complement strand
CAAGGAGTCGATTCGTCCAGCAGTCCGTACAATCGCATTGAATTATTCGATGATTAGTTGTCCGGTTTGGCTGGCGAGTTTGACGTCTCCAATGACTATTGGCACTTTTCCGGAGACCGCCACAGGATTCTTGTTTTGATTCGCTTAATCTTATTTTGTATTTTTTTAAATTTAATTTCTGTTTTTTCTGTGGCGTCGAAATACAGCAGTAACTTTTCTATACTTGTTTTCTCATACTTCAGCGGTTTAGTTCAATCACCTTCAACCTTTGTTACTTAATGCCTGCCACAGTTCTCCAAGTTTGTTCGTAAGGATCTCATACGGTAAGACATTTCTCGTTGCGAATCCGTGTATCGCTTCCGGCTGAGAAGGATTTCTTGACAGCCTACGGTCTTTGGCTGACACAGCTGAAATTTGTAGAGATTTTTTCCTTCTTTCAGAGTCTATTTATCGTAGACGGATTTCTTCAGATGTTCTTCTGTTTTGACTTACTGGTGGCTCACGCATCCCTTTGTGGATACTAGTGGGGGAGTGCAGCTAGCTTGGCGACACCGTGAGGTGAGTAGCAAATGAAACAAGTGAATAGGGAGCCACAGAAAGAGAAAGAAAACTCGTTGCCTTGTTTCAGGGAGGTCTTGGATAGAAAGTTTATTCCATTTAGTGCTTATGGTAATTTTGGTGGAGGGGACCCATACACCGGGTTGGGCCGCCCGTGCCGAGGTTGAAAGGGCCGCAAAGGGTAGGGGGGGAACGGTAGTTGCTTATATTGGAATTATGCTTTGTCCTCAGTGAAGAAGCATTCGGAGGGTCTGTTAGCCGGTTGGGAACACTAAACCCGAGGCGAGGAGAGGAAGAGGGCGGAAGGGGAAAGGAAGAGAGGCACTACGGGCTCCGAACGTATCTTGGGTGGTGACGCCGTGGTTGAGGGTGAAACGAGAGGAAGTATGGGCGGAGGGCAGCAGAGGGCTTGTATAGCGAAATAGGTTTTGGGGATCCAAGGGCAGGGGGGCGGCGAGCACTGGGAGGCGAAGGGGGGAGGGGGACAGGAGAAAAGGGGAAAAAGCAGACGGCGAAAGGCTCGGCCGTACGGAGGTCGCTGTGACGCGTGGCCAATACGTAGCCGTGTGCGCGTGACGGGGGCGCAAGGGGGGCGCTCGTCGACCATGTGGCCCAGTGTCGGGTGCAGTCAGACTAGGGTCCGCGGCGGGGGGGGGGACCCGTGGATTCGGTTTGCTGTGGTCCGTACGTACCTGTTTTCTCATTATATGGACGACCTTGCTAAATCACTGAAAGTTTATGTTTTTAGAGAAAAAAAGGATCTACTAACATTGCTAGCTGCATTTAAATGGGAATTAGTTCAAAATTTCTTTTCGTATGCGGCTTCGGCTGCTGTTTGAGGGATGTTATGAATGTCGTGAAATGCTAAATGAGTCGACTGTTCCTCCAATCTCGGGATAGCTGAGTTGAAGCGTTCCCACTCTGAATACGGAAAATGAAGTGTACTCGAACACGTTCGGTACCAAGATACCGATCCGAGAGGGATGAGAAGTTTCGTAGTCCGGGAGCGGGATGAGAACAGTACGGTGCTCGTGATGAGCGGCATCTGTCACTCAAAAGCCCTACCATTCTCCCTTCTTCAAAAATGCACTTAAAATAGGTAGATTATATCAGAACCTTTACACAACAACACCTTCATCATTAGCTGCGCCAATCGGTGCCCTACGTGGAAAGATGGTGAGCGGACTTCCGTCATCGAGGAGAGCAGAGTACTTGTTTGTTTCATGTCACTTCACTGCTTCATTTTCTTTCAAATTCTCAATATCTTATGCTTAGACTTCCATTGTTCACTGGCCGTACATGTTTAACGCTCTGGTGTCATAAGAAGATCGCGGATGACTGGCAATGCAGAGTCACTCGACACCTTAATATTAGTAAAAATCAAACTTAAATATTGGTTTGCCCCAAAATTTCTTCCACATTTCGACACTTCTGTGAATTCACTTGTTATTTTATCAAAGAAACGAATTAACCAATGTTATAATCACCATCATGATCATTATATGCAGCCATTTTTGGGCGAAGTTGGATGCTTTCCTCCCAGAAATAATGAAGCTGGCAACCAAAGAACTGGGTAAAGCCACTCGTGAACAAATTTAGTCTTTGGATTTTTTTCACCAAAAATGCTTCTTCAAGGTGCGGAGGTAATGATAATTCAATGGAGCAATATTAGGGCTATACAGTGGATGTAATACCGTGATTTAGCCCAGTTCCTTCAAAATGTGGCCAGTTGACTTTGCAATGTGATATTGAGCGTTATCATGGAGGAGGACGACTTGAATCGTTTTTGAACACTTCTCTCGCTTTGCTGTAGTCAAATCCAGATTGATTGTCTACTTGTCGAGTAGTTCTGAAAACAGGATACTGTACCGATTTTAGAAAATCGGAAGCATTCTTCTAATATGGAAGTTGTGCTCAGTGGTTGAGCTAGCGGATCTTTGCCGCGAGGCTACCAGAAGGCGTGGTACGTGCTATCTTCGTTATAGATCTAGGACTCATCTCCAGTGACTTCAGAAAGCCCTGCTTGTGCGTTTACAGTAGAAGCTTTTGCAGATGGTCAAGCGTTCATCACGGTCATGTACACTCACTGCGTGAGATGTCTATCGAGACATCACTTTGCGATAGCCGATTTCATTAGATGGTAAGCGATATGCTACGGTCGTATCTATGTGTATGGCGAAAGTTATTCTAACATTCTCTAACAAAGCACAGCTTTTTGACAATGATCGGATTTGAAATAGAAACAAATGAATTGATGATAATGCAGAATAAATTACGGGACAACCCAATGCAGAGGGTGGTCACATCGGAGGACTCCATCACGCACGTGCTACTGGGAAGCATGTTACCGCTTGAGTGTTCGTAAGATGAGCTGAAATGTGTTTTTGGCAACTGGAATAATATAGGACGTACAGGATCCAGCGCTTTATCTAATCATTTCATCGTCATGCTGTCTTCGTCCAGATAGGTGATCGAGCTAAGGTTTGGATCCATCTGACATTTGAGTGTTAGTATCTTCACGTTGAATGCTGGTCGAGCGTGATTCTCCTGAAATCGTGAACTGCGTTTCAATATTTTTAGATCTTCACCATTGGAAATAGAAACTCACCATCCACACGAGGATCAATGCTTATCAAAATATCGGCGGTCTACTTATCCTCTTATGTCGGAGTAGTGTTTTTTTGATAAAAGAGTGAAGTAAAGGCGGTTAAATAAAATGAATTTCATGTGATCTTCAATACCCATTATCAGTCAGCGTGATTGGGTCCAATGTCGAAACCGATTACCCTGACCAGGCCGTTGACGGCTGACGGCTGGCGGCTGACAGATAGATGTGCTGTAGCGTAGAAATAGTGGTGTACAAAATGGGCGTCAATAGTGTAACGGATAGAGCGCGCGCTCCGGAAAGAGTGAGGTACGGGTTCTATTCCTGCCTGATGCGAAAGTTTTGCACATCACTCTAAATCAATGAGTATATATTTGAAACATCATACCACAGCTAGAAGCGGTTAAGTAAAAAGAATTTCATTGAAGTGAAGTAGGCTAAGAGCAGTTCAAACCTCCGTGAAACCTGTTTGTTCGGGCGCTTTAGAGTCTGATGTAATTAAGAGACTTGAGTCATTGTTGATTACCGCTTTGAAGTGCTCAACTATTTCATTTTATATGCCTGATAATCATTATTTGAGCCACGCATGTCAGTGGTCTGTTAATGAGGGCTGACTTATAGAGCCCGATACACGTGTTTCGATCTTGCGATCTCGTCAGTCGGGCAGTTACCCGTTCTCGTCTTTTGCTAATCTCTGTGGGTGCTCCAGTCCCCACAATAAGAGTTAGCGACGACGTACGTTTTACACTCTGTGTTCAGTGAATGTGTATTTCATTTTACTTAATAATGATATCAGGGGAATGAGGCCCATATTTGTTACTGTTTTTGGCATTTTTGATACCCAACGTGTAGCTTGCCAGGCTCTAAACGTGGGGGCTGGGTACTCACGAGTAGTTTGCCAGTCTCTCTCGGAGGAGCGGGAGGAGCTTATTTGTTGGAGGCGACTCCTAACCGCCTCCCATGTACTTCCCAGCCGCTTGATTGCAGGCTTTTGGCCGACTTGACTCGTAGAAATAGAGTTTTGTCAAGTTGGCACTGCAGAAGCAGGGAGCTCGTCCCCTGAATCCACCTGCGTCTCTGGGAAGCACACGGTCGCTTTTGGTTCGCGTTTTATTCCCCTATCCACCACCTGGGGACGCGCCACGTGCCCTGGCGACTAACCGGGCGGGATCCCTCAAAGAGGGAGGTCCGACTGGATTCCTCGGGACGTCAAGCGCTCTAAAGGAAGACCACTGACCCGTTGGTCCGATTTTTTCACGAAAGCGATGGAAGAAAGATATGATGCTCAGCGAATTCCTAGAGCAAGGAGGACCCACTGGGCTACTCTTGCACGCGATAGGGAAAAATGGAAGAGTTGCTGGTACCCGCTCGAGTCACTCGACGATCAACGGGACGACAGGTGATACAGGTGAATGATATCAGTGTCTCAAGCAAAGGTGCGATAAAAACGAGCTTTTCTCATTTCTGAAATCCATATCCTTGTAGGTACTACTTTTGGGAGACGTCAGTGATTTTCATCGTGGACGTTGCTTATGTATCCAACTCAAACACGCTGCTAATGACAGGATTGAATTCTGTCTGTTCGAAATCGGATATACGTCTCGTCCATATCGCTACTCCGCGCTTCAGGAATTTGTGAGGGATCAGATGAAAGTTATGGAACGTTGAAAGCGTTGAGGCCCGCGGCTGCACATTGATTCTCTCTCGCCATCTTCAACCCACTCGCTCTGCACCTCGTTCCTTCACTATCCATCCTCTCCTCTCACAGCAACCAATCCCCAATATTCTTGGTTCCTAGGCCCATGGTTCTTATCCAGAAACAACTCGGAATTTTTTGAGGTCGATTATAGTAGAGAAACAGCTTGAAAGCGTCTCAGCAGCGGCGTGAGTTTCATAAAGCTGCAGAAGTTAGCTTTTTTATGGTTGATGCTTTTAGCTCATTCATTCTTACTGAAGCTGAACGTTTCAACACTTGTCTTGGTGTTCTAAAGACGTAATTTATGTATCGAGTCGAATTGTAAACTAACTGACACAAAGACTATGTCATACGACTCAGTACATATTTTACGTCTACATTTACTCCAAAAACTTCTGATGTTGGAACGATTTTTGTTACTATTTAGTTCTCCTTCTCCATTTAACAACTAAGTTGGTTTTTGCTAGGTAGTGAAAAAACTACGTCGCCCAAAGAGGGTCTGTGTATCATAAACCCGTTTGGTGCCTAGGGGTTCCCCGAAGTAGCGTCGTTGGTCCGATCCCATACACTGGACTAACCCAACACCTTTCCCCCCAGCGTTGGGAAAGTGGTGCAAACATTCAGTGTATTGTAAACCGAGTTTTCAACCGAGATTTTTAACACAATGAAAATTTTCATTACCATCCTCGCTCTATAGACTCTGTCATAAAGAAAATATGGTACAGAAATTGACTGTGAAAAGCAAATTATGGCTTGATTCGAATCTTTTAGAAATACGCCTGACCGGAGTCTTTTTAAGAGTTGAAATACGACGTGCCACAAACTTTAACTTACCACCATTCCGATCTGCTAAGAAGTTTGGCATTTTCCTTTGAAATCTTGATCAAAAATAAATCTGGGCTATGGTGGAGCTGACCGAGTACACATGCATATCTTTCAAGAAAAAAAGGCGATAAAAACGGGGAGCCTTACATTAGAATTGTGACTTTGTTCGTGTCTCCTAAGTTATCCAACTTCACTAAGCGTCAGTGGATTCGAGCACTGGCAGACTAGGGCTCGCTCGTTTAAGTTATTCAGTAACGATCAGGATTGTAATTAATGCAGGCGTTAATAATCACGTAACGCAGAGACATATATGTGGGACTTTTTTGCATCCGACGTTTTTCTCACACAATGTGCAGCTTTATCTCATTTCTCATTTCTTACCATTGTCGAGCAACAACGTCGATGTTGTTTAGTTATCAATGCTTCGTTTATCTTCATTTCTATCAGTTCAAGAACATTTCGACGAAGAATAGAGAAGCCAGTCTATGACATTCACATCTGAGCTTTTTCCATGTTCGATATATTTTGATGATCGAATGATTCATATATCTATCGAGGGCGCGTGAAGCGCAGTGATTAGAGGTGGTCTGCGACACACACATAGTTGTAAGGTTTGATTTCGCGTCCCCGGCTCAGTAAGGCGTCCATCTCTTCAGGGTCGGCGAATTGATACAGACTTATTTGGGAGAACAGCAGCATTGACTTGATACATTAATGGGCCACTGCGGGCCTTTTTAAAGGCTGGATCTGCGTTCAATCAACTCAAACAATGCTTGATGAAGTCGAATGTATGGTACGACCCTCAGCGACTGATCAACGCCGAGAGCTCCATCTTTTGCCATCGTATATGTCCTTGATACGAATCATATTCAACCTGCCTGTCTTCATGACGCCGGAAGCCGTAATGGTTGTAGTATGCACTTCATGCAAATAGTATATGTCTACGAATGCAGCCAAATGTTCTATGGTATCGTTTTCCTATGCCACATGGTGCTTATTTGACATTAGGGCATTCTTAGCCTTCGCTTTGAGAAAAAAAGAGATGAATGTAACTGACGAGCTGACTTTCGCCGTCTGTTTACAATCGTCGGGTTCTCCATGACCTTTTACTACAACGTTGTTCTAAAGTTTTTTTTTTACATCAAAAGTGCTTTTGAAAATATATCGCCTGGAACACTAGGCTTTGAATTTTAATGAAGACAGGACAGGGATGTCAGTCAACTCACCATTGCTAACTCTAGTCCCTGAAGGGTGAGATAGTTCGTCGTTGACAAATACATATTTAGCCTATATAATCAGTGAAAGTCATAGCGGTGCTACCAATTTGACAGATTGGTCTTTTATCATTCAAAGAAATTCCGGTAACAATTATCCAACCCTGAGGAAAAGGTTTGGTGATCACAAGGCTCGGATTTGAACTAGTCTCTTTCCAGTGTCTCTTGTGGCTTCCCTCTTACTAATGCAACAAATGCGCTTATTCATGATTGATATTGATAGAAAATTTACTTCCTCTTCTCAACATGACTGTGATAGTGCTTTCTGATGATAGTGTGAATTTCTGAAAATTTAGGTATTGTTGGCTACTGTAATTGTATAGATGTAATGGGAGTATGACGACTTTGAGCAACATCTATATCTACCTCTAAATACATTACAATCACATATCTCACATCTCAGTCGTCCTAAGTTCTGCAAATGGTTACCATCTATCCACAAGTAAACGAACTTTACCCAAACCTCCCATTTCAGTAAATCTTACATAAAAACTTTCTGTAGGCTCGTCAAAAATCCTAGAATTTGATTGTTGACAGTGAGATTCATGGAGTTTTTTCTTCAACTGTTTTCCTCCTATTTCCATTTTACATTGCCCGCCTTCTCATCTTGAAGAACTGACCTCAGCACTTATGCATTCGATTGCTTTCTTCGCATTCAGCATTCACAATGCTCTTCAAACTTTCTGTGTGTGAGTTCGTCTGCTGCTTGAGAATTTACAAATGTCATTGAATGTTACTTGAGTGGATTCGCCTTAGAGTTTTGGGATGGCCGAGTTATATCGTTCTAACTCAATTGCAGGAAGTGAACTGTTGCCAGACAAGTCTAATACCGATTTCCCGAACCTGGGTGGGAGGCGTGAAGAGCATGGTGCAGGATTGAACCAGTGCCTTGATGATGGCTGACGGCATCACTTCCATTGCGCTACCCGCCTTTTTTCATACATTTTTAGTAGATGTGTGATTCTAGTGACCGAAGAAATTATCATAGCCGAGCTATTCTATCTGTTGAACGTTCACGTGATGACACTATCACCCTCATTTTATTGTCTGTTTCAATCCTGGGGAATCGATCGGCTCACCGTTCAATTCAGTTTATTTGTTTCGACCAGATGGTCGATTTTGCCAGCGATTTGGCATAATGTTAATTGCCTGGAAAATTGTACGGGACACAGTCTTCATTTACCGTTAATATGGAGTGATCTGGTGCGTGTAGCGCAGTACTTAGTAATGCCCTGAATACAGAAATGGTCGTTGGTTGGATCTTCTCGCAAAATGGTCACCAAATCGCCATCCCTTCGAGGGCTGCAAACTTCTACCACATTGTTCTGAAGGACCGCAGCGCTGGCTTGATACATCAGTAGGCTACCGTAAGTCATTCAGTGCAGGCCAGATATACATTCTATCATCTAAAAGATTGCCATAAATGGATTCAAATGCACATGGTGCACCAAACAGCGATATCGACGTCGAGAAAAAAGCTCTCTTTCTTATTCTTTCATGAGCTATACCGTCTACTCAATATGTCCTTAGTAGCCCTTTGGGTAAGACATGCGATCTATAGCCCTTAATGGACGACAGCATAATCGATCTCGGCAGTGGCATGCAATTTTCCTTTTTCAACAAAAATTCTTTCCTTTGTTACAGGAATACCTTGAAATCTCTGTATTATTCTGATAGGAAATAATTTTCTCTACAAGGCTGTTTACTTTTTGCGCACATATAACTCCTATGTGCAGAGAAAACTCCGAGTTTGAAACGTAATTTCATTTTCGCTCTCACAATGCGTTATGAAAACCTTTTTGAGAACCAGTTCGAGCTTCAAATTCGCCGAGATTTGGGCCATTGGATAAGCATAGTTTAGCCCAATAAAAAGCGAGTCACAGACTTTAGGAGAGCAAATAACGTAACCGAGTGTAAAACGTGATTTGATTTTGGCTGCTACAGCGTACTACAAAGCCCTTTTTGGGAAACTAAGCAAGGTATCGGAATCATCACGATTTAAGAATTCGAATATTTACTTAAATTCTAGATAAAAAACTTTGTCTTGCGAAAAGAGCCTCCGAAAATTTGAGGGTCAAAAGTGCTCTCATCCTTCGCCAAGGGGTTAGCTTGCACTGAAATTTAGTGGCTTTTTCCCCCATAAAAGCTTCTTCATTGGACCACTAGCATTCATTCGATAGCTTAAAAAACGGCGATTCTAATGCTGTGTTTAATTTCTGGAGAGGCCTCTTTAGTTTTGAAAAAAATCGCCACCGATGGCACCTTAGGGGAGTGAAATCAATGCGTGAACACCTGCTGATCTTAGAGCTTTCAAAACTCGGCCGTCAAAGGTGTAGAAGATGAACACAGGCTGAATTTCCCTACTTGCATTGATTTCAATGCGTAATCATCCCGTTTCAAGCCATCTGCAACAAAATGGTACTTTACCAATCCGTCTTCACACTGTTTTTTTTTCACTGCGGAGCCTAATATTTTTAGTATTCGATTCGTTGCTTCGCCTTCTTCTTGAACGTCAGAGAATACCGGTTGAGCGAGTCTCCCTGCAATCTCGAGGTTAACCTAACTGTGACGTTCCATAACGCGTTCGCTATTGAATGCCGGAGAGAATAGGTGGGTGGAGCTCGGCTCTATGCGCACCGCGGCGAGCATCACAACCACTTGGCCACGGCGCTCCGACATAAAAATTTGCTCGTCAAATTTGGAGCATTGTACGCATTCTCTGCACCTCATCCGCTATTGACAACAGAACCTCAATTTCTCTGCATGCATTGATTTCAATGCGTATTTTCGATTCAAAACGTGTCTTGAAATTCTGTCATTATACTTGGACCTCGAATACATTCGTCACATCCTCATGCGATATTGACGAGCTCATACTAAAAATGAGGGCGCCGTGGCCTAGTGGTTGTGATGCTGGTCGCGGCGTGCATGGAGTCGAGTTCCAACCCCAACTCTCTGCGGCAGTCAACAACAACGCCCCATGGGACGCCATCAGCCAAGTTCATCCTCGGATTCCAAGGAGACTCGCTCAGTCGATATTCTCCGACGATCATTCAAGAAGAAGGCGAATAAACGAATTGCATGCTGGAAAAAACACTGTGAATACAGATCATTAAAGTAGAGTGTGAAATTCTGCAATTTTTCGCTTGCATTGATTTCAATGCGTATTGTCGGCTCAAGCCCTCTGCTTCTGATTGCGTTCGTCACATTGGAATTTTGAATGTGTTCGTCGCACTTTATCCGATATTGTCTACCATACATGCGATTCTCTCGCTTGCATTGGTTTCAATGCGTAGTACTACAGTTCCTAGCGTCATAACATAAAATCGTGTCGTTAGAATCGAATGTACCCGTCAAGGCTCATCCTGCAATTCTCTTAATGGCCACTGATTCTCTGTCGTTTTCTCCTCGTTTACCGAACAACCGAACTCTTTGATATTTTTATATTTTCCGTTAAAATTATTATTATTTTTGTTGCGTTGTCGCGTAGAAAGAGTGACCGCAAAACGTGCATCAGTAGCGCAACGGATTAGAGCGCACGCTCTCCGATTAAATGAGACGTGCGGGTTCGACTCCCTGCTGACGCAAAAGTTTTGCACATCACTCTACATCAATAGACGTATTGTTTTTTGTTTTTTTTTTATAAAAATTGCTATTTAAGGGCAGAAGTTTCGGAGTACTTGGATCGTTTGTCAGCCTCGTTCTACGCGACGCGCTTCACCTCCCCATATCCATTTGAATAGAGTTGGTTAGAGGACGAGGACGGGAAGGAGAAGGAGAACGAGGAGATGGTGTTGAAGCCGTTGGAGTTCTCCGAGTGTATCGCCGATACGCCATGGTTTCGTCAGAATCTTCACGAACACGAGGTCGTACTCGAAGACGCCTATAAGAGCATCAAAAACATCGAAACACAATGTCGGGAGCTGATCTCGTGCACAAGAAGTTAGTCTCTCACTCTTCTCTTTCTCTTTTTTTCCTCTTTCTCTTTCTCTTTCTCTTTTTTTCCTACTTTTTTCTTCTCTTTCATCTCCTTAATCAGTTCGCTACGCCGTTGTAATCGGTCACAGGAGAGGGCCCTTGTGGAGAGTTGTGGTTCCATCAGTTTTCTTGAGTTTTTAAAATTGAATTCTTCAAAAAAGAAATCACGAGATCGTGCTTAAGCCTAGAAATTTGATGGGACCACCCCTCTCCACTGGCGATCAGAAAAGAAATGATGAACCGATGGAATCGTGTTTTTTGTGGTTTTTATTTGGAGCCTTCCATTGATTAATCCTGTGTGTGCCAATGATTGGATGGCCGTACTCTCCGGCAATCAATGACGTACGCCCTACTCAACGGCGCGGCTTGTCTATCCTTGACATTATCCAAAGACTATTCAATGAATGGAGGGTCATACTCCCCGGCAATCAATAACGTACACCCTACGCAACGGCGCGGCTTGGCTATCCTCGAGATTACCTAATGATTATCTAATGAATAGAGGGTCTTACTCTACGGCAATCAATAACGTACACCCTACGCAACGGCGCGGTTTGGCTCTTCTCGAGATTACCTAATGATATCCAATGAATAGAGGGCCATATTCTCCGGCAATCAATAACGTACGCCCTACGCAACGGCGCGGCTTGGCTATCCTCGAGATTATCCAATGACTATTCAATGAATAGAGGGTCATACTCCCCGGCAATTAATAACGTAAACCCTACGCAACGGCGCGGCTTGGCTATCCTCGAGATTATCCAATGACTATTCAATGAATAGAGGGTCATACTCCCCGGCAATTAATAACGTAAACCCTACGCAACGGCGCGGCTTGGCTATCCTCGAGATTGGCACACACAGGAATCATCAATAGAAGGCTCGAAGTAGAAACCACAAAAAACACGATCCCATCGGTTCATCATTTCTTTTCTGAACGCTAGTGGAGAGGTGTGGTCCCATCAAATTTGTGTACCTAAGCGTGCTCGTGACCTACTCGACCAGTTTTTTGCGATGATGGTGAAGAAGTTGAAGTCGTCAAACAGACTAGGAGACTTGTCGAATACGAGAAGTTTGGAAACGGGGTCAAATAAAGTGAAAAAGTGAAGCAAAGTCTTCACGAGTATCCCAACGTAGACTCGATTTTATCGCCCGCAAAGCAGCGAACACTCTGCTGAACTAAACCGAAAGGCATTGAGAATCCTGCTTTTATCGAAGGAGATTCTCCACTCCTGTTTTAGCTCCACGTTTTCTGTCCCTTACATCGATAGAGCTCGTGCGGTGCAGTCGTTAGAGGTGCCCTACCCTGCGACAGACACGTGGTTGATGGATTGATATCGAGCCGCAATCTCAATTCTTCCATCTCTCCGGGGTTGGCGCATTGGTAACAGACTTGTCTGGGAGGACAGCGGCTCTTATTTGATACATCATGGGCAGGCCTCCACTATCTCTTGTTTGGGCCAGAGTTGCACTCACACATTTCCATGATGGCACGCGTGCAATTGAATGCATGGCGAACCCCTCAGAGATTGATCAATGCCTATAGACAACTTTATTCTCTGTCCTTTACTCACATCGAGGGAGGAAAAGTCAGCTGACTATAGTTATTTACCCGGTGATGTAGAGTGTTTTGCAAAACTTTCTGCGTCAGACGGGACTCGAACCCTCATCTTACTCTATCTAGAAGGGCGCACTCTATCCCGTTACACTACCGACCTCCGCTTTGCCATCACCAGATGTGCTGTAGCGTAGAAAGAGTGATGAAAAATGGACATCAGTAGTTCAACGGGTTAGAGCACGTGCTTCTGGATAGAACGTGAGATGCGGGTTCGAGTACCGCCCGGCGCAGAGAGTTTTGCACACCACTCTGCATCACTGAGTATACCTGAAACATCAGAACATCGGAAAAACGGTCAAAAAATCCCATAGTTATTTATTTCTCTCGTAGTCAGCAATGTCAGCCCTATATTTCAACATCGCCAAGTCGATTTTTTTTTCACTGTTGATGACTACCACGAGGCTTTCGAGTAAGATTAAATTTGTAGATAGAAGCGCTTCGAGAAACAGACATGACGCATTTGTTTCTTTTTTGTTTCTAATAAAAATATCTAAGTTCGATCCTCGAAGACTGAAGTGAATGGTTTTCACGTGAACAATAGCTAGACGCCGTAGCAGTCAATCATAAGCTGTCGGCTTGTGCATAGTGTCATCGAGTGCGAAAGGCTCACTTTTTCTCATATGGACATCAAAAAGTAAGATCAATTTTCGCTAAGGTGGAATAGAAACGCACATGGCGCAGTGATTAGAGGTGCTCTGCGTGGCACACAAGGTTAATGGTTCGATCTCACGCTCATGGCTCACCAAGCCGTCCATTCCATCCTTCCGTGTTGGGTGAATTGGTGCCAAACTGGTGTCACACTTGTCTAGGAGAATAAACAGCATTGACTCGATACAGCGGTAGGCTACCGCGATTTATTGTAGAGGCCAGATACGCATTCAGTCAGCTCAAATGAAGTTAGAAATTGAAGGAGAAGGCATGCCGCATCACTCAGGAATTCGTTAGCGCCGAGAGCCTTATTCCTTATCCTTTCTTTCAAAGTGGAATATATCGTTTATGTTGGGTTTATTTCTGTGATTCGAACAGTACGATTCGTCGATAAAATATTTGAAAGAAATGGGGCGCCTCTTGGCTGCTGCTTCTACTTAGACTATGGGACAGAAGGATGGCAATATGAATTGTTATAAATATTCATCTTAGTTATAAATATTCTATTCACCGATTTCAATAACGCCTGTGGAAAGATTGGTCTCCAACTAAATCTAACGAAAACAATGTTCATGAGGAATGCATGGGTTCGAATGCCCCATTCACGCTCAACGGAACAACAATCTCCGAATGCTCCACTTAAGTCTATCTAGGTCGTGAAATCAACATGATGAACGATCTAGCTCCAGAGTTGAGCAGGAAGAAACGAGCGGCTTGGGGAACGTTTAAGAGCATCGAAGATGTAGTGAAGAGGACAAAGAACATCCGACTCCGTGCCCACCTTTTCGACTCGACAATTATCCCTGCCCTGACGTATGCAGCAGAAACCTGGTCGCTACGTAAGCAGGATGAAAGATCACTTGACCGTTATCGAATGCGCAGTCGAAAGGTCGATGCAAGGAGTA
This sequence comes from Parelaphostrongylus tenuis, assembly GCA_019055375.1. NCBI lineage: Eukaryota > Metazoa > Nematoda > Chromadorea > Rhabditida > Metastrongylidae > Parelaphostrongylus > Parelaphostrongylus tenuis. The sequence goes on along the minus strand of JAHQIW010007034.1, from coordinate 39,474 downwards.
TCCCGTATCTCGCAAATGAGAGAAGGATCCGAAGTTCCGACCTACGTCAACGATCGTAAATCACAGACGCCGTTCTACACGCCAGGATATCGAAAATAAGGTGGGCCGGACACGTGATACGCTTCAACGACAACCGATGGACGAGAGCCCTTACCGACTGGATTCCTTGGGACATCAAGCGCACTAAAGGAAGACCACTGACCCGTTGGTCTGACTTCTTCACGAAAGGTATAGAAGAAAGATATGATGCTCAGCGAATCCCTAGAGCGAGGAGGACCCACTGGGCTACTCTTGCGCGCGATAGGGAAAAATGGAAGAGTTGCTGGTACCCGCTCGAGTCACTCGACTATCAACGGGACGGCAGGTGACAGGTGATACAGGTGATTCATCTTAGAGTATTGAGTGGTATGCAAAAATGAACATCAAGCAGAAGCATAGCCCTGCGTCTTACTCATAGCGAGGGCACATGCTACCACTGCATCACTGATGCGCGATCAAGCCTGTCTGTTGCTGACAGGTGTGCAATAGGGTATGTCGAGAAAAAAAAAAGGTAGCAGAGCGGTGACTCATCACTGCTAAAATCGGCAAAGGTAAAGGAATTAATTGAATATTGGCTGTAATTCTAAATGAACTTCCTGTAACGTAAACTTTCTCAATCAAATATGCTTTCCTCCTTTTCATGTTCTTCGACAATTCCTTTGCTGTTAGGGGATTAACTCCCGTGAGGAATTGATTAAGACGGGGGATACAGCGCAACTGATGAGGTTACGAGGCCGAAACACGTGCATCGTGCTGCATATGCCCATAAAATACCTCATGAAAGGCTTGAAATGTGCTGTCAGAATGTAGCAATTTTAAGCGAGGTTTCAAAAAATGGTCGAATATAGAAATTTGCTTTCTGTGTTGACTAAGCAAATAGCAAGAGGCTAGTTGAGAGAAATCGTTCGGCTAACGTCTCGACGTCTTTGTCATCTTCAGAACCGATGATTCGAGTCAATTGTCCTCAATCGTTCGTCTACGTTGACATTGAGTTTGGACAATCAACTGGAATCATTGGCTCTGAGGAAGGCGAAGACGCCGGAACGTTGACTGAGCGAATTCCCTGTGAACCTCATGCTACAATCCTAATCACAAAGAGAATATAACTGTGTCTAGTATGTCTTTCTTTTGTACCTAAGCTGTTAAATGACGTATTTTCAGAGCTGTCGCTTGCCCAGCGTGCATTTGCAAAAACCTTAACAGAATTCAAAATTGAGACAGTTGGTACGACGCAAACGGATGACGAACGAGTTATTGGTAGAGCGAATTTATCTCATCCGTATTTTTTTTAGCGTAATCTTATGTACAACAGCTGCTTATATTTCGACTTGGCAGCCATTTTTTTCCTCCTCTTTGCAGGAAATTGTTTGAAGGAGTTTGGCAAACTTATCAATCAGGTCGAAGAAGAGCGAACGAAAATCCTCAACGAGGCCGAGACTCATTATTTGGAGCCACTAAAGAAGTAGGTGATCTGATGATCTTGTTGGTCCCACCAGTGATTGTCTAGTTTGTCAATCATTTCCTACCACTTAAAAAATTGATATTCCCGTTCTCTCAGTAAGCTAAAATCGTCTATTTTCTTTTGTTAAGGTTTCGTGTCGAAGCAATTGGCAAAACGCTGCACGAAGAGAAGAGAAAATACGAAAAGGAAAGTGCGAAATTCTATTCGACCCTGGAAAAGCATCTTCATCTTAGTACGGTGCGTTTACTTGTTGAAATCATAGAAATTCTGCCCACTTTAGCCTTTTTTGGTCCCACGTTGAGTTTTTTTTGCGCGTGACACGGTGATTAGAGGTTTGCTGCGACATGTTGTCGAGCGATCGGTGGTCGATGGTTCAATCCCGCGCTCAAGGCTCACCAAGCCTTTCATTCCTCCGGGGTCGGTGATTTGATATCAGACCTATCTAGGAGGATAACAGCGCTGACTCGATACATCGGTAGACGACCGCGAGTCGTTGTAAGAACTAGATATGTACCTTTATCTCGAGTGCTTTGCCTAGACCACGCTCAAATTTCAATAGATCCTTTCATTATTATTTGAGTCAACTTGTCATGTGGTCTGATAAGGACTCTTTTACAGCCCGATACACGTGTTTCGTCCTTACAGCTCGTCAGCCGGACAGAACCCGTCGTCTTTCGATCTTTTTATAGTCAGTTCTCTCGGGAGCCTTACACTCCTTATAGAGAGTCATCGAAGACGAACGCTTTACACTGCATGACAAGTAAAACCTGCATCTAACACAGAGTTTTGCGCCCTCGATTGCTCTTTGGCTGGTACTTTTATCATAATTATACCTTTATTTCGAGTGCTTTGCTTAGACCACGCTCAAATTTCAATAGATCCTTTCATTATTATTTGAGCCAACTTGTCATGTGGTCTGGTAGGGGCTCTTCGACAGCCAATACATAGAGTGTAAAACGTTCGTCTTCGATAACTATATATAAGGAGTGTAAGGCTCCCGAGAGAACTGACTATAAAAAGATCGAAAGACGACGGGTTCTGCCCGGCTGACGAGTCTGTAAGGACGAAACACATATATCGGGCTGTACAAGAGCCCTTACCAGATCACATGACAAGTTGGCTCAAATAATAATGAAAGGAACTAGATGTGTATTCAAGCACTTCCACAGTGCCCTGATTAGAATTGAATGCATGGCTCATCTTCCAGGGTCGATCAGTGCTGGGCGCTTTATTCTTTGTCCTTTACGCGGCCGAAGAGGGAGGGAGAAGTCTACTAACTGTGGGCAAATCTGCATTTTGATTTTTTTCTTCTCACATTCAATGCAGTCACCCCTACATTTCAACAGCGTCAAGTCGATTTCTTGCACTAGTAGTCGCTCCCATGAGGCTTTTGAGAGTAAGTGTAAGGATTCGTAAAAACCGACATTCGTGTTGGAAAGACAGAAGCAATAAACGTTTATTTTCTTTATGTTTGGTTTACAATCAATTAGTTCGACGGCAAGCTATCGCGAGTCATTTCAAAGGCCAAACGTGCATTTAGTCACCTAGAACGAAGCTAATTGATTACAAATTCATGGCATATCTATTAGGGACTGATCAACGGCGAAAGCTTAGCCATTTATCCTCTTCAATTTATCTGTGCGTAGTGTTTTCAGGTACGAAAAAATGATTTTCGTGAAGCGGACGCTCAGCTGGATATTCAGCAACGTAGTTTTTTCAAAGCTTCACTACAGTACGTTGCTGAGATTCAGTCGGTTCAAGAACGAATGAAGTTCGAGTTTGTCGAAACGCTCAGTTCTTTCTTATATTCTTGGCTGACCTTTTATCATGTTGGTAGGTTGATTATTGCTTTAGATACCTACTAATGTTTTTTTTCAGTTCTTACCACACACCTATTCTTTGCAGGCCATGTTATCCATGAGGACTTCAAGCCTTTTCTTGATGGAGTCCAGGATAGAGTCCAAAAGGTATCAGCTAATTTGCAGTAGTTTTCTTTTAGAAAACGCTTATTTCGTGCAGAATTCGATATCGTTTATATGTTTCTATCTAGACAAAGGAAAGCTATAAAGCTACAATTGCTGAAGCTGAAGAGCTCAAAGAAAAGATGCTCAAAACACATGCCAAAGCGGTGAGCTGACCTTTGTCTGGTTTTTATTTGTATGCAGAGAAAGGGCGAACTTTGTCTCATTACTCCCATCTGTTTCAGAGTCAAGCATCTGGGTCAGTTGGAAGTGGATCTGAGCGATCATGTACTATCAAACAAGGTTATGTGTATATGCAAGAAAAGAGCAAATTACCTAGTCAGTACTATTTCAGTGTCATCCAAGCCTCTTGTTCTCACTCAATCTGCCGTAGCTCAATTTCAGAGACAATAGGTAGAGATGTGCTTGCTGGGAAATGGACCAAGTACTATTGTGTCTATTCAAAGGAGACGAGGATTTTCACAATGATTCCGACTTCTGCAACATCGAAAACGGTTCTTTTTCTACTCCTATTGTGGTTTATAGTAAGGTTCTGTCGTTTGTCAAAGTTGAAATATACGTGGAATTGTTTCTTTTAGGATATGAAAGGTACCTTAGGCATGTCAATCTCATTCAAACTCAAGGAATGCGTAAGAAGATCGTCGGATAGTATTGATAAGAGGTTTATTACTATGTTAATCGTAATCCTTTGTTATTTTTGTTATTTTCGTCCCGTCAATCACTTGTACCTTAAGATTTTGTTTCGATCTAATAGCGGATGAGCGACCGGATGTAATGACGTTTCAAGCACTTTCGGAAGAAGACCGACGTCAATGGATTGACGCTATGGACGGCAAACAAACGGTAACAGATGTCGCCACATCTCATTAGTCTGCTTACTATACGTGGACCTAAACTTGTACTTTAGGTTTATACACCAGGCACTGGCTCTTCTACGACGGCTTTACAGAGTTAGTAACATTTCTTCAATTTCCACCAGATGAAAAGGTTTTTGTTAGGTTGCCGCTTCCATCTTATCGTCTAAAGATCTTTTTTCCGTGAAAAAGGCAAAGCGGCTCCCGATTGAATTGAGTCTCTTTTCAGTGAGAGACGGAATTTGGAACAAATTGATTTTCCAGTCTTTGCTTCGCTTAGTAATTCTAAATGAGACTGAAGTATACAGTAGTTGATACGCCGTCCTTTCTACCCCTGAGGAGAATTTTTTCCGCAGATTAAGTAAAAAAAAATTATGGTGTGTGAACATTTTGAGATGAGTAATCGGATTGTTACAATGACTTCGGCGGATTGTTCTACGTATGACCCCTCCTCACAAATCTTTCAGATTGCATCTTTTTTCTTATTATTCTATTCTCCTACGGCTGTCATCCATGGAAGTGCACGCGTTCTCGTATGGTTTGATTTGTGACTTAGATTTCTTGTCTCGTTTCAGTAAAATGTTACTTGCTGGTAGAGATCTCTATCGAGATTCCGAGATGTTAGGTCATTGTCAGGTCTTTGCTAAAGACATTCATCAAATCTTGTGAATTCATGGGAGGCTTGTTGCCTTGGGACCATTTTTTTCTAGAGCTGCAACTGTTCTCTAAATTTATTAACTGATCGTATAGCAAGATGTAATGTCCCAAATTTTTAGTATCTAGCAATATTTCTATTACTTTTCTCACAGTTTTTCCTCACTTACCTTCTTATATCTAACTAATTTACATCAATCTTTTCTAAGGATCTCACCTGAATACGACAATGTTAATGATTTCAGGAGCAGTTTGCAAGTAAACAGCGCTATATGAAGACGCTTTGTATGCGTTGAAATCATATTATTACTGATCTTTATCAGAAGAAAGAAATACCGAAGTCACTAGCAAAGAAGTTTCATCAATTATAAATTTCTATCTCTGAGCCTTTTTTTTTTCTTTTGTAGGATAATGCTCATTGAAAGGACCGACTTTCACGGCTGAGAAGCACAAAATATGTTAAGTGGGACTTTGTAGGAGTTGTCTACTTCAGAAGTTCTTGAATATTTCTTCACTAGCGATTCGTACCCTAGATTCGATTTGGGGGTATTTAGAGATATAATGCGTCGTTGAACAGGATTAACGAGATGGGTGCGTGATTTCATGAACCTCATCAGTCACCTGTACGCACAGCTGACTGATACTTTTTTGGCTTAGTCCTGGTGGTTCATAGTCGCATGCGATGCCTACCACCACTCATAGATGCTTGACGTGAAAAATGAAAGCACTGATAATGAAAGAATGAAAAAGAAATAAATTTCGTAAATGAGAATAGGAATGCTTAGATTCTACATCTATCTGCTATAGAGATGAAATTTCGACTTTTCTGGAGTCAGCATATATTATAACTACAAATCCAAAGAGTGCTGAAAAGCACGGAGAACTTTTGGCATCAGGCCGGAGTTGAACTCGCGTTCATGCATACTGGGACGATTTTGATTGATAGATTTTGTCAATCTTTCGTCAATACTTGTATTCACGGAGGGAAGCAGTTGATCACGGGGGAATTTGTCGAGCCCGTTAATAATATTCACAACGTATTTATGGTGTCTCCGTCCGCTACGAAAGTGGATAACATTTGAGGATTTAAAGAAATCATTTCCAATTTATTGAAATCTCGAATTCCAACATATTAGCAGCGGCAACTGTTTTTCTAATGACTGCCACGTATTTTTCGATAACTGATGTTCCTGCGCAGTGGGGAGATTTGAATTGAGTAAAAGGAGCCTTGATTCATAGCCGTATAAAATTTCCCTGAGATGTTTCAAATCCCGGGTTTTTTTTGGATATCGTGGAAAAATGAATATTAGACCTTACTCGCTGCCCAAGAACTTTTCATAAGAGTGTTAGTAACTATTGAAAAGCTGAAATCTTTGGCTAGTGCGATAAATGGTCGTTTTCCAAAAAGTTTATTACAATGCTCTAACGAAAGAACAATATTTCTCTTTTATTTTGAGTTTTTTTTTATTAAGACCACGTTCAAAATATAATAGATCTCTTCATTTTTATTTGAGCCAACATGTCATGTGGTCTGATAAAGTGTTCTTGTACAGCTCGGTACACGTGTTTCGACCTTACAGTCTCGTCAGCCAAGCAGAACACGTAGCTTTTCAATCTAAGCCAATCCTCTGTGGGTGCTCCAGTCCCCACATTCAGAGGTATCGAAGAAGAATGCTTTACACTGTGAGTCAAGTGAAATATCACCGAACTCACAACGTTGTACACTCGATTGCTCTCTGGCTGATACTTCCATCTTAACATACTTTTATTTCGAGCGTTTTCTTAAGACCACGCTAAATTTTAGTAGATCTCTTCGTTTTTATTGAGAGCAATCAGGTGTACAACACTATGAGTTTGATGATCTGACTTACAGTGTAAAACGTTCGTCTTCGATACCTCTTAGTATGGGGACTGGAGCATTCACAGAGGATTGGCTAAAGCGGGTTCTGCGCGACTGACGAGGCTTTAAGATCGAAACGCATGTATCGGGCTGTGCAAGAGCCCTTTACCAGACAGATGACATGTTGGCTTAAATAAAAATCAAGAAAACAATAATTTTGTTTCACATACGCGTTTTTCTTGCAAAACAGAGTTCTTTCTTTAGACTATTAGTTATCACTCGATAGCGCAAGATTTAAATATTTCAACGTTCTGATCATTTTCTGGAAGATCGCCTCTCCCAGTGCAGCAGGAAAAATAAGATTGAATTCTCATACTTAAGCATGGGTCTTTTGGTATTTTATGGGGTGGGCTAGATGCGGCAGGTTCCAACACGGCCGTCGATCGATTGGTCCTCCCATGGGGCATAGGAAAGTGCAATTTTTGTTAATTAATTAGAAACTGTTTCTCTGCTCCGAAGGAAACTCAAGATCAAACGTTTGACTTTATTACTAAGAGGTTCTTATGTGCTGTTCGTTTTCCCAGCGAAATAACAGTTGAATTGCGCGGCCAATGTTAAACATAATTTTATTTTAAATTTGACAGCGGTATAAACGGGGGTCTTAAAAAATTGTCCACCTACCGCACTAGCCAGAGATTTGAGCTATCGAATAATTACTAACACTCTTATGAAAAGTTCTCGTCTAGCGAATAGAATTATTCACTTGTCACCGAATAACCAAAATGAACCAATCATCAGGTCTCAGTTTTCGGAAATCAAGAGCGCATTGTTTGAATTGAAGTCTACAGAGGGGAGTAGAGAATTTGACATACACAAGGGGCTTTGAAAAAAAGCGTTTCGGGCCCTTCTTATCCCATCGCTTCACTGTTCATAGATATTACAGCCGCAGACACTAACGATTGGGCGACATCGTCATAGCTTCCTAAGCAAGACCCATTCGCTGAATACTTCACTGACCGCTGTGCGGGCTTCAATGATGAAGCGACCTATCAACTGCTCTCCGCCGATCGCTGAGCGACTCGAGCAGGACGTCAGGGTCTCTACGTTCTTGACTTCAAAAGTCGAATTTTCATCTTAGAAAAATAGTATGTGTTGTCAGAGGCATGTAGTTCTTAGTGAATTTCACTACAATGGAATTCATCGTAGTTTGATAGGTGCCTGCTCAAAGTTGGATGGCGTTGTTGTTTTCGGACACATACAACTATGTGAATCATATATTCTTCATTTCTGCACCGATCAACGCTGCTCTCCCGTTGATCGTTGAGCGATTCGCCGGGATGTCAATAAGGTTCTTATTTCTCCATGTCGCGTGCAAAACTGCTAAGAGGTTTCTGCTCTTTGATTTGCCAAAATCTACACCAATATGTTGACCTAACTTAAAATGGGAATAAGTGCTTTGGAAGGTTTTACACACATTGCACATAGGCTTTGGATGGTACCGTTAAACCTTCTTTGTAATTCTATGAAGTTTCTAAAATTACAAAGTGCTTGGATTTCTTAGTAAATGTCCACGGGTCTCAGGACAAGCACCTCTATCGCGAACAGATTATGATATAATATATAGGGTTGACACAATTGTACTTTTTTCTTAGTTTTAAAGATTGTTTTTGCGCTATAATGCTGCAAAAACGGAGCTTTACATGAAGCTCACTCGCATTTTCCCAACAAGTTCAAACTGGCCAGCAGTATAAGAACGAGATTTGAGGAACCGGTAACTTTGTGAATGTGCTCAACCAACAGAGTTTCTCAGTGTTCCGACATAAATCCAACAGGATTAGCATCGGATGAGAATTCCATTTGATACGAAAGTCAGCTGCACACATTTTCGAAGCATCCGGTGGCTATCCATTAAAATGTCATGGTAATGGATTCAAGGGCATTTCGATCAATATCCGGCTATGTCCGAGTTTCTCAACAGCACATATAAGCAACAACCCCGAAATGAAGCTTTGAAACAGAATTTTTAGGTAGTTTTTTGTCCTGAGCACGTCTTAGCTCGATTATCCAGCAGAAACACACGAGATGTCCGAAAGCCTTCGAGGAGGATGAGCGTTCGGAAATGAATTGAATATAGGAAGTTCTGGAATACACAGTATATAGATGACGGATTGGGTCATGCAAGCAACATATAGCATTTTTTATGTTTGTGATATAAAAGCGCAGAAATCTAAGCAGACTAACATTGCTACTGTGAAGATGGGTCGTGTCTGAAAAAAAATGATGCGTTGATTGTTCATTGAAATTTTTCGTCATAGTAGTCTTGAATGATGTCGGAAGTCTAGAGAATATTTTTTCCGATTGAGTCATTCAACAACAAATGCGATGTTTTCTAAAAACTCTCGATATTTGGAGGGTGACTTGGATGATGTTGTTTTTATTGATCCGAAGTTTCGCAAACATTACGCTCTATATTTTCTTTTGTATTTGCTGTAATCCTAGTGGACTGAAGGGTTATCAGCAGCTACAAGTTGTCCTTTATTTTCGGTGGTTAACAGCATTATCCTCGACATACAGTATTATTTCACTTTCATGCATCTTTATGTAGTCCTCATATTTACTGCTGTGCAACAAATCGCATCGGAAGAGTCGACGGATGTTTGATGGGAGGAGGATTGCGTTGGCTTAATGAAAGCCCATTTGGTCGTTGAATGTGCTATGCGACATCATTATTGGAATGTTTCATTTTGAAGACCTAATTTAGAAATATGTAGCATTATCATCAATGAATATAGAAATCATTGCAGTGGAACTAGGAACAACTGCAGATTCAGAGACTATAGCATAACTGATTATTTAGTTATTCCAAAGTCTGGAAATGTCAGAGTAGACCGCAGCCAACGGAAACAACCTTGATTACCTGTAATTCTCTCTGTCAATTACATTTTGCTCTTCACTAATTGTGATGGACACTGCGGAACCCTGGCAGTAGTGGGTTTCTTCAGTTGCTTGCTATTTACTACTAAATTTTTCTGTTTAGGACTTCTTAGTTTTTGTTAGCAAAGAAATTGCTTGGCACACGTTACTGCTCATGTTGGACTATAGCCTTGTGGACATAGTAGACTAATTTCATCAGCAAACGATTCCATATTCTTGTTTTTTTTCGAAAAATGCGATTGCTTATTTCATAGTAGATTATCTAAGGTCATGACCATGGCATATACTACGATGAATACATATCTAATGAGATCTTCATTGCTTTAGTTGCAATTTGTTGTCTTTTGCACCGATGTCAAACCGTCTTTGCCAAAATTTAGCGTTTTTGATTTTGGCGTTTGTAACATTAATTGTTTTTCAGAATTTGTAAATGATGTGATGTTAAGTCGAAATAGATTTGAGTGGTAGTATTACCCATTAATACTCCAATATATCTATCGGCTGTCTGGATGAGCCATGCTGCTTATCATTTTGCCCTTTCTGTTGCTGGCAAAGTAAAAAAGAGAACAGAAGACAAATTAGCTCGCAAGTACATCAATGTGTTGAGTTGAGAGGTGGTGGAGCGAAGGGATGCATTCACATCAATTCTGCCGAACACTGCCGTATTCTACTTTCTGTCCTGTTTCAACTCAGTTGGCATTGTCTTACTCAGGACATGACAAAGACAATGCTCTGGCGAATTCTTGTTGTTTATTATTTCCGGCTGAGATAGTTGGATTTCCGCTACGTTTCGAAATATGATCGTCATCGCCTAATCTATTTTCAACCTCCAAGTCTTCTCAGAAACCACACTAAATCAGTTCATTCATGTTTATCTTCTTGGTCTACCAGAGAAAAGCCAAATTTACAACCTGTCAACCTCATTTAGTTTTTTGCTGCATAAAGCCAGCAGTTGGAATGGTGTGTCATCCAACTCAGCGCATGTAGGTAGGTATACGCCCACTTAGCATCCGAGGGGAAATTCGATTGAGCAGGGCCATCACCCCATTGGTTGAAGACCACAGTTGGCAACATTTTTCCCAGTGTTGAGATAAAAGAACATTTTTTCCCCATAGCTCCTATATTCTAGTCCAATCATGTCTAACCGATTGCGGCCCATTATCGCATGTGCGCACAAAAACTGAAGTCGGTTAAGCTTATGCTCTTTGGAATTGCTTTCTATATGTTATGGTCCATGAAACTCCATTTACTTACCAAAGTTTTTCATGCGTGTAACAGGATGTATTTTTTTTTCTTTTTCATCTTGATTCTAATTCCGATCAGCTCCTTGACTTTTGTCCTCCATTGGCTGCTGCGTATTGTGAAGTCATTTTGCTCGTAATTTCTCTCCTTTTTTATCGCCTCTAAGGTCCAACTCTCCTAAATGCTACATACTTGTTCTGTAGTCAGTTTTGTTGAGATAAAAGTATTTACGATGTGCATATCTTTCTGGCATCCTACAACAGAATCCATTCATTTGACGATTGACAGTGGCAGTTGTCACTTTTTGTTTCTCTACTGTAATGTCTTCGCAAGAATTCAAGAATCTGCAGAGCAGTGGATGATGTCATCTGACGGCCATGAAGCAATTCCATATACTTCCTTTGATACAAATTTATATCGTGAAAAAAACAGTTGAAAAGCAGAACATGGAATTAGCTCTCCTTTGTTTTTATAGGGTTTTATCGATTTTGTAAATTACCCGATTGGTGTTCTTATTGGTTTGCCAATGTTCAAAACATTTCATTACAAGGTTCCATTTGTCAAGGAGAATCAAATTCAGTGCAGTTATTGTTTGGTCTAAATTCGGTGTCGCAGTTGTACTGCTATATCTTTGTTAACCAGTTTTCGAAGACATAGGCATTTGTCATCCAGCCATTTATTTGTCACATGCTGTAATGCAATCAAGAAATGGTCAGTTTTTGTTAAACTGACGAGGTGCATTAACAGCAACAGCTCCTTCATGCTAGACTCGTTTGTTGAGTTGTGTTGTTTCTTTTTTGAATTTTTAATTCATTTATGGCTGTCTTGAAACTATTGCGTCACGGTGTTTCTGTTGTTTATGAACTATCCTTAATCAGCCCACTTTTATTAATGTCAAGTAGTAGTGCCGTACGCTGGTTCACGATCTCTGGACCAGATGCAGTGTTTCTGTCGCAAGTAATTTCGGCTGTTTGAGTTCCAAGCTTGAGTTAGCATCAAAGATGTATAGCAACTGTGGTAATTCAGTCAGTTTCCTGCAGTCACTTACAAATCAAAGTTGCTACATAAGCCCTGGAGCTGTCGTGCGAAAGCTCGACTTGATTGATTTCGGCCATTTTTCACGCGCAAAAGCGCGGCGAACATGCAAAGTCGCTGAATGTCAGTTGGCGTTGATCATTCATTAGGGCTTTAGTAAATCCCGAATGACCATAGACTGCGAACTTTAGAAGGGGGTGGAGCTAACCTTTAGTTGTCTAAGTCAAGTGTTAGCTAAGCTGTCACGTCCTCGTTGCAGGAGGTCCAGATGACGCGAGTTTTTTTTTTGTGGAACGCTCGCAGCCATCATCTCCACTCTCGTTATTCCTTACCGTATTGTTACTGGTACTGAAGGAGGGGAGAACTACTAGAACGACCAGCTGTATAGGTGGTCATGCAAGTGCTTATGGAGCACGATGGCTCGGAATCAACGTGTTGCCGATTCAATTTCTTTGATTATCTAACTTTTCCTTCTCTTACAATTGTTTTTAATACAGTAATTGTTGATTAACTTCTTTGTCGCTACGTATTCGGATATGTTGTCATGAAAATATTTAGATATTCTATGCAGAAGAATTTAAGAAAGTTTTAATATAGAGCGTTGGAATGTCAACTACTCGTACGTTTTTCACTGCATCTCAGGACAAGACAATTTCCACGTATTGTACCGATACCGCTGTGAATTCAATAACTAGTGGAAGCTACAATATAGCTCATGGACTACGAACGTTTCACAGAGGATCCGCATTCTTGCCAGCATTTGTCGTTGAAGGATGTCATGGTATCTAAAATATGGAAGCACTTAATCTACTTTGATTATTATCTTAGTCCAGATGACCAAAGAAGTATAGCTACTTAGGAATTATTGTCTGAAAGGTTTTATATAGAATACAGATCTTTTAGTACTATTGATTCTCAAGATAGCCTCCTGTTTGCTTTCCAAGCTATTAAATATATTTGTGACGCAATAAAATTTTATGGATATGATTTTCTCAAAAACTACCTCAGGCCTTTCTATAAGAATCTATCCGAATAGTTAATTTGTTTTACGATACTATGTATCGAATCTCATCGCGTTCTATTTGCGCTAAATCAAGTTTGAAGTATACTTCTATTGCTTTTCATCTAATCCAAAAAAAAAGGATTGGTTAAAATCAATTAAATGCTCTCACATGGTAGTAAATTGTTTTGGAAGCGGATATGATAGAGAAGGTTGTGGAAGAGATTTCAACTATGGATGTTTAGAACTGAAATTCAGCAATAGAGTTCAAAAGTAATATTGCTCAAAGCTGAAGTATTGGTATATGCACTAAGAATTCAATCAAGCTCTCCTTTATGTTTGCTTTCATTTCAGCCCATCTAGATGATATTGGATTCGATTTCATCCGACAATGTATAACACTACTTGAAGAGCGAGGTAACTTCGTCTGTTATCTCAGTTATGTCGTAATTTTGATGAATTTTTCTTCTAATCGTTAACATTCTCTAGGAATTCGAGAGCAGGGTCTCTACCGAAACTGTGGGGTTACATCAAAGGTGCAGAAGTTGATGCAGTTGGGATTGGATAAACGAAAAACGAATGGTGACAAATTGAACATTAACGATGATGAATGGGAAATTAAAACGATAAGCAGCGCCGTGAAAACATTTCTCAGGCATGTGATGGCATTAGTCTATTTTCTGCTAAATGAATGGGCTTTGTCACCAGAGTTTCGGAACAATGTTGTCGTTTTCACTTCTCACATATTCAAAAAGGCAAAAGCTTTGTCTTTTGCTCACTCCTTAAGAGAAGCATCATGCTTTCGATTTCATAAGAAATCATAGAAATGATTGCATACATAAGTGGCCTGTACAGTAGTGACATGTGGTAGCCTAGCGACGTGCCAAATTAGTGCTGCTATTCTCTCAGACTAAAATGGTATCGCTTTGCCGACTCTCGAGAGATGAAAGGCTTGTTGAGCTCGAGGCGTGGGATCGAGCAAACGACTACTGAGATACTTTGAGATTGCAAACTAATAATCACTGTGTTACACGCGCCCTGTTACATTCTGACTTTTATATACTATTTGTACGAGTTCACGGTTTGTGAGCTTACAGTACTTTTCAGCAGTTGATCGTAAGAGTGGTTGTTTTCTTGTTAGGTAGTAGTAGTGGAATTATTGGTAGAGTGAGAGCACAATAGATGCCACATGGACTTTGGAGGGGTAATAAATACCATATGATGAGGACATTCGACAGCCTCTATAAATTTTTAATGATGAGTTCCGCATTCATTTTTGTTGTGTTTGTTCTCAAAGAATTATTCGTCAAGTATTTTTGGTTACTATGGTGTTACCAATTTCCTAGTCAGTGTTCATTCGCATGAAAGGGGAGGCGAATTGTCGTCGGGATTTGACATCACTATGATGACAGTATATGTTTTTCTCTAAAGAGCTCCAGCGTCACCTCTCTAAACTCATCACCATTCTCTTCAATCCAAATGAGTTCTGTTCCTTTTTCTCATTTGTGGCTCCTCAGTGTTTACCACAATACTGACATGTTCGAACTTGTCTCAATCTAAGTTTGTCCTAATGTAGCAGCGTGGTGGCCTTTTAGTGTCGTCCGTCGTCGAGCATTACTAAATGGTCCTCCATGTTTGTTGTGACGAAAATCGGGGGTTTTGAGAATTCATTGCTAATTTTTCAGTCTTCAATGACAGCGATGGTGAATCGTCAATATTGCGATGTTGTATCTATATCCGTTCTATGCAAACCTCTGCGGCGTCTCGACAATCTACTGTTTGATTTTGAGCATTCTTGTGGATAGAATACTCCAGAAGTGTAGTTGTGTTCTTCTCTCGATTGAATCGTCTTGCGACATGCTGTTCTAATTTCTAAGATCGACTACCCATTAACCAACCACCGCAGTGTTCGCTAGATCCGTAAGCCAAGCGCAGGATCGTTTTTAACAATTTATTTAAACAGCTGACGTTTCAGCGATTTCGCCCTCTTTAAAACGTGGAAAAAATCAGGAGGTCTACAGCCAACCAGCGAAATACCTCTATTCAACAAATAAAATCACGAGAGGTAGACTATCGCATCGAGAGCAAAACAACTTTCACGTATCCACCGCTTTTGAGTCCTACATTGAGTTGTCCTAGTGGAGAAGAACCGTGCAGATTTCACGTGGACTGCCAATGGACCTTTCACATTAGAATAATGGTCTTCTACACTGTTTTATGTCATGCGTCATAATGAAACCTTTCTCCCATCGTCCAATTAATTCAACGAATTTATCCACAATCTAAGGTGTTGACGTTTTCATGCTCCTGTGAGAGGATAGCGACTTTTACTTTGAAATCCTCTTCGTATTTATTTGTGTCTTAAGCAAGCCCATCGGAGTGTGTGGTTTAGCTTTGAGCTTGCCGTCTCGGTGTTCTTTTACACAGACACAGAATGACCTACCTGTTTCGCCTATGTGTTTTTCGCCACACGCAATACATGAGATCAAGTAAAATATTCCTGTACTCATTGCAGTCACCGTCTTTATCTTTGGGGCGTATGTTATACTCTTGCCTACCACATAAACGCTCATATAAGCGATTGCGAATTATTTGACGCCTCAGAGTATCTGGTGGTTTCCCAATCATTGTTGCCGGTTTCTCTAGACTTTCACGAGTACGGGTACATTTTACTTTAACTCTTGTAAAGTGTGTGGCTACAAATACATTGGAAAAATGGGCAGGCCACTCTGTGTCCATGTAATAAAGAACACTCATTAGGTAAGCTTGAAGCTCAAATGGTATGTCACTAAGCTTACATAAGACACACACACACACCACACACACACACACACACCACACACACACACACACACACACACACACACACACACACACACACACACACACACACACTAGTCACTATTCTTACATGGGAATACTGAATCTGAGCGCGTAACATTCTCGAAGCACTCTGGATAATTTCCATGAATCCAGACATGAACTACAGGGAGAATTATCTCGTGATCACGCGTGGTTTTACACAATAAATAGAACCTATTATGGTGTTAGAGGCTTAGGCGGTCCATAAGAACTTGCCGTTACTTGGACAACTCAGTGTAAGACTCATAAAACGCGGTGAGTTTGTGAAAAGTTGTTTTCCACCTGGTACGATCAAAATTCAGGTCCAATGGTTTTTTTTTTGTTGGAATATTGACGGTGTATGATTGACTGGGTTATAGACAACGATCTCACAGGCTGTGAAGAAAGCGGAACCGCGAAAACAGCAGGTTTTCGAATAAAATGTGCAATATGCTGTTTTGTTCAGCATGTGGTTTGGTGTTAAAATGGTTCCCTATTGTTCCTGTGTTACTGGTATTGTTTTCCTTGAAGGCTCTAGCATCATTGTTCGTGGCCACTTTAGTTGACTTTAAGTGGTCATTGTCGACGACGTTTGGTCATTCCCATCCTTCTCCGTATTTACGACTTTCATCGTAGTGAAATAAATGAGATAGTACGAACCAGAGGGCAATTATGTGACAAAATTTTAACATTCAGAACGTGAACATATGTCGAATTTTTTGTAAAAACAAGATGTTGAAATTTGAGGTAAAAATTTCCAAGATGGCAATTTCAGCCATATGAATTTTCGGAGTCGTGTTTTTCATGTAACCCTGTCACATTTGGCAGGTAAACGTTTTTAGTAAATTCAGTGAGTTATTTGTGGATTATCTCTGGACACGAGGAGGACTTGTACCAACCTGTTTCTCAATGGCATTGAAATAAGTAGTTGTGCTGCAGTTTGACATATGGCTGTCTGGTATTTTTCCTTTGTTCTCATTTTCAACTCTTTGGGGCAACGTGTTTCCTACTTTTATGAGTTCGAGTTAGTATTTCGATAGAGTAATTTTTGACAAATTTAGTGTTCTTCTTAATTTCTGAAAAACTCTTTTGAATGCGCTCTAGCAGTAAATATGAAGTTATGTTTCACACTTGGCACATTTTCGTGCCTATCTGCAGTTTTGTTTTTGAAGCCTTTTTTTTCTTTTGTAAAGATTTCTTGGATTTTTGTTGTGTTGTTGTAGAAGATTTTTTTTTCCATCGTTTCGTGGGTTCTGGCTTTCCATTCTTATTATGTTGCCAAATGAACCTGCTAATTAGCCTCAGCCTAGGCAGCTTAAGCCTAGACTATAAAGCATATCAGTGTGCAGAGAAAATCTTGGAGCATCAGAGTCATATATCTTATTTAGGCTTTCATTTAAAGCGGAAGACACCGTTAATTCAATGACAAAAATGGCGCACCGCTTGTGAATCGCGCTGCGCGATCAGTCAACCATGCGATCGATACTTACACACCCTAGTGAATATGAAATGCGTGCCGAGTGCGAAATCCAATCTTTTGGCTGCTACAACGCGTTAAAGTTCTTTCAGAACGAGTTTCACCATTGGAACGTTGAGATCTAAGTTATCAGAGAATTATCAAAAGTTTAGGGGAAAGGCTCTGTCCGACTGAAAATGCGCCGAGTTTGGAATACAATAATATCTTCACTCTACAGCCCACTATAAAGGAGTCATCCGAAGGAATGTGCGGCTCCAAAACTGTCGAGATTCAAGCTATTAAATACTTACTAAAGCTTTGAAAGAAAAAAAAAGCAAAGCGTCTTTGTTTCCAAAGCGTTGAAAATGAGTAAAGATAACGGAAAATTACCGTTTCTTCTGCCACTGAGGCCATTTTGGTCCTAATTACAACAAGGAAAATACTGAACAGAACACTAGACCAGTTTTAAATAATTATCGGAACTGATTGTTCAGAAATCTTCCGGAACCGTTAATGACATTCGATCAGCACAATCTCTTCATCAATGCTGCTAAAATGGACGACCGATGTACAAGGATCGACCACATTCACTACTATGTGCACAAACTACCATCAGACCATAAGTCTATGTTGGAGATTATCATACGACATCTCAAAAGGTTCATGACGTTTGATTTATTTGATGCTTGGATATTTCAAAAAGTCTGTCCATTTTTCTAAACTATTTGAGCGCATATTTTCAAAAGTACTGATCAATTGTAGTTGCCTTTACGTTTGCTTCTTAAAGTCTGAGTAAATAAAAAAAAATTGCTGAAAGGTTGGAAAGTAGGGCTTATCAGAACTCACTGTCAATGTGAATTTACGAGTGCATTTGTCCTCGGGTATCTTTGGAAATTGCGATTGAGGACTGCCTTTATGTTAGAAAGCGATGGATGTCCATGAACTTAGGGAAAAAGTTGTAAATTGCTGTGTCTATTAGTTGTATAAGAGTTTTATGAAATATTCAGTAGGAACGAAATTGTTTCTTTTTTTATTTATAAGCCTATCAAGGAACTTTAGGAGACTTTTGCTTGCTGTATTGATCTCTGGATCCTTGACTCAAGTTTTCTTCCTTCTTAGAGTGGCTGATCATAGCGTCGAGAATCTGATGACGGTTGGCAATTTGGGTGTGTGCTTTGGTCCAACGCTTCTCAGACCGAAAGAGGAAACGATGGCCGCCATTATGGACATTAAATTTTGCAATGTTGTCGTCGAAGTGTTGATTGCGAATTGCGAGAAGGTCCGTCCACACTTCATGACTATTAAACTTTGAACGAATTGTATTTTTTTTCAGATTTTCAATACAGAACCTTCAAAAACTATTGTGGAACCATGTCCACCAAAGCCTGATCACCGCGCTATTCACCAAGAAGTAACCCATCCGATAATGTCGCTCAGGTGATTATTTTCGTTAGACTCCAAATATTTCAGCGGTTAAATATTCAGAAAGGCACGGATATATGGCGAAATATTTCACTGTACGAAATAAAAAACGATTTACACGAGTAGCTTTGCTAATCGGGCAGTTGACATATAAGATTTCAGATTTCTGTTTAGAATTCTTTCAGCGTTGACTACATTTAGAGCTAAAGTTTTTGGAAATCTGATAGCGCAATGTGAAATTTCCAATGCAGAAGCTGTGAACATAAACAGTACACTGCGAAGCAATCGTGTCCTGCTCTTCGAAAACTTGTTTAAAATTGCTCTCACGTTTGAAGTAATTTCTTAAAAACTTAAATGCGGATGAATGCCTTGTTCTTTAGAAAATCAAATTTTTTGCCTAGGTAGGAAAAATTGCTTGTATCATGTAGGAACAGATATTTGAAAGTCTATAGATTACTGTTATAACAAGGTAGGATGAAATAAGTTGCTTTTTGTTAATTTGAATTCAAAAGCGGCTATTACTTTTGCGTCAAATGCATTCTGACCGATGAGAATGGGGGTCAATATTCAAAAAGACAATGAATTCCAGAAAATTAGACTTTGATTATTCTGGTACATGCAGGCAGTAGATACAGTCACCAAATTTCTCAATCATTATAACAGGCTATTATTGATGGATAGTAAGGAATAGTTATAGAGAATCGTTTAGCTCTGCCATAATTACTTTTAGTTGTACACTCGAGAATTCCTCTGAATCGTACTCTGTAGAACAGGACAAAAAGGAGATTAGTATCAGACTCATCTACACATACGTTTGGATACCAGCACTTCCTTTGTTGTTTGACAACCACTCTTCATTGGGAGATTGTCGCGTTTCTCGTCCTCAAACAAGTTCAACTGCGTCTCTAAGTTTTTTGAAATTGGTTGCAGGTGACCTAATGCATCACGTATTCGAGGATCCATATTTTTACAGATCGACATCGAGGTCGTTACCATTCCTTCTCAAATCCATTCCAGTGATTCTTTCATGTGTTCTCTTCTCGACATGCGATCGATATTTAATTGCAAGACGAATCTACTAAGCGCAAAATATTTGCTATAATACATGGATGTACTTGTTCACTGGTAGTGCGAATTTCACCACGATTTCCATTCCTTTCTTTATTACGTGACTGCGCCCATGATGGTGGTCCGCTTCATACATGATGACGCTCGCGAAGCTCATTCCTTAGTTTTAGAATCGTCCCTATCTGTTAAAACAGATGGTTGCCGTTAGCCACTAGTACGTTTCCCTATCAGAGTGGTTGTTCATTGGCATCCTTCCGGAGTTCTTTCTACGGTTTTTTCCTTTGTCCAACTGTCATCTGCTCTTCTAATTACATCATCGACCCATATATTTCTCACTGTAGATGTATATTCTTCTAGATGTAAAAGATTATGTAGATTTTGATGATCTGAAATCCTATCCACTATATGAACTATATGACGTCATCCTAGCTGGACGTGAGTGCCGGCTAAATTTAGGAGACATTGAACCGCTCTGTTTGTGGTGTACACTTCTTGACTTAACTGAATCAGTCCACGTCTTTGCTGCCTAGCAGGGAATTGGAAAGAATTAGGAAAATTAACGTCAAATAAGTGAGTACGTAAATCGGGGTGAGTGAGTTGATCAGTGGCCTCTCAAAGGTTTGAACCTGGCCAATGTGCTGAGTTTCTTTCGCCGAGGTCGTTTCTCGAGTCACTATTCATATTCATCCAATCCCCGAGTTGACCCTAGAACACGGTTTTACCAACACGTCATTTCGAAATGACATTTTCGCAAATCGAACAATTTACAGGAGCTGGATGTTTTTTGATTTCGGTAGCAAAGTAATATCTTTCTACTTGTTCCACAAAGATCCTCAACTAATCGTGCGTATCAACTGCATTTTTAGACATCATATGTGTTAAAAATAGCACACGTAATCTCATCTTGCGTAAACCGTAGAGTGGTTTTTTCTTATGAAGAGAATTGCATAGTGTAACCATGGCGATTTTCATCTTCGCTGTGGCAATTAGTCTAAATTTTTTGGCTGTATATAGCTTTTCTTCTGCTACTCTTATCTCACTTTGAACACCTACGGTGATATTTAGATGTTTTTTTTTCTACAGAAGCATTGTTGGTCATTTTCTGAGACCGAAGTGGGCCGATTTATTGGGACTTGTTGCAAACCGGTCAGACCAAACGCTGAACGATATTGTCAGCAACTGGACCGTTACATTCAAGCAGTTCCACGTCATCGCCGTCGCCAAGTCATTTTGCTTCGAGACAATACAAAACCACACGTTGCCAAGAAAATAAAGATGAAGGTAATAGATTCGGGCTGGGAGCACTTGGATGATCCGCCGTATTTGCCGGATCTGTCTCCGTCCGATTTCCTCTCTTCAAGTCATTTTAGCACTAGTTTGACAAGAAGAAGTTTCGAGACAATCGTTTGCGTTGAGAATTAACTGGTTGGTTTGCATCGAAGAATAGTGAGTTTTATGAGCACGGAATTGATTTGTTGGCGAAGCGTTGGCAGAACTGCATCCAGGCAGGTGGAGAATAATTAATGTTATTCGGTACTTTCGATTATTCGGAAAAACAAATTTTTGGATTTTTGGATAGAGTTAGGGAACTTAGTTGTAGACCGTATAGATCCAAAACGTCAAACGGTAGACATTTCATGAATCGGTGAAGGTGACAGTGGATAAAGTCTATGGTCAAGCCTTCACTACCAAAGCTAAGTTTTCCGCCTAAGAAGTCAGATGTCGCTTATCTGCCGGGTGATAGGTATGTCTTTTGTTCACGGTTTCTTGAAGTGCGTTGACACAGTACCTATGCAGTACTGTTCTGGTTTTCCTGTAATGCAAAAAGATCTATTTTCAAAACTCACCTGATACTGCTCGCCTACTTTCGGATACAGTGTCCATAATCTGATAACATATCTTGAGCTTATTGTGAGGTCTATTATGGCACTTATACACTGCTAGACAGCTGTTTCGGCATTGCAGCCTCATCAGTAGCGCGTATTTTCGATTCAGCTAATACTTTACAGGTGAATAAACCCCTACTTATAGAAGGATCAACGCGGAACAAGTATAAATATAAGTGAAAAATAAATAGAGGAGCACTATTCAGAACGTGGTTTTGTTCGAATCGCGAGAATCTGTCCTATGTTGTCCCATTCTCGTGAATTGAGCACAGAAAGTTGCAAACCATCATGGTACTTAGTAGGACCTTCTTCTACCTCATGACTTGAATTCTTTCGGTAATTTTCTTTTGCGGCGACAATTATATATTCAGGTTCTTGAGAACATGTAGAATTTAGCAGTTTCAAGCGTATTTCTTTCGATTTTAGCGCTTAGAGTTACGCATGAAGAGTAAAAATAACAGGCTGCCTTTCAAATTAACAATAGCCTTGCAGCGAGCGTCAGCCAAACAGCGATCGTCATATGTTGAGCTCTATTGCTTCATCATCTGTGCCGGCGTTGATTGCCGATCGTCCTCGTGGCATCTTACCTTCGTCTCCAGCAATACGTGCTCATGCAGCCGTGGTGTTGGCGTCATCGGTTGTTACTGGCTCAGCTGCCTCCAACAGCCATATTTACGATATACCACCTGAAGGTAATGATATATTAAAGAAGTTAGTCCTGTTGTAGTAGGCTAAATAAAGCAATCTGATAATCTGATAACATTTTTTGAGCCTTTTTATGAGATTTGGTATGACATTTGCACAGTGCTAGAGACATGTTTCTCCGTTAAAGGCTTATCAACAGCACAGTGCGTTTCGCTTCACCCAGTCTCTCAGAAGGCTAAGAAAATGTTAGCAAATTATCGCATTGTTATTGTTTTGAGCGAGGTCTCTATAGAAAGTCGAAAGTAAAGGTACTAAATATAGCTTTCGTTATCCACAGGAACGAAATGGGCGACATATGCAGTTATTTTTAAGTTCGTTATAGCGTTAATTTTAGTCTTATCACACAAGTCATAATTTGTGACTGAGTTTAATCGTATTGGCAAACAGGTTGAGTTTTTTCTCATATTTTTTCCATTCTAGCACCGCCATCGACTTCGAAGTCATCATCGTGTGGCGTGGTAGGGTCTTCAGCTAACACTCCAACAACACTACCGTCGCAAGTAACTGGATCCGTACATCATACTACTGCTGGTACGGTAACAACATCATCACGAGCTCCACGCTGCGAAAGCTCTGATTCGCTGAATTCGCAAATCAGTGGCAAAAGTGACAGTCCTAAGACAACCAAAGTGTCACTCGAGTCAAAATGTTAGATTTTGATCACGTTATTCTCTTTTTCTTTGAAAAGTTGTTGAATAGTTTTCTATCATAAATTCTTTTTTCAAATATATCCAACACCATTTATCTTGATTTGTGAAGGTAAAGTGCACGTCAACTTTATTATAAGCAGACAACATTTTGTTCTCTGTATTTGGTCTTCAATACTCAATCTTTGCACACTTCAAGCACAAACCGCAACATCAGTCCTTCGTAATTTGAGTTATTGAATTCTCAAAGTTTACTCAGTTGATATACTTTATCTTTTTATCATGGATTATCTCAATCCTTTGAGCTTTCAAATTACTATTTGACCATTCAGAAACTAGAGAGAACGAGCGCGCCCTGGTGAGTAAATTGAGTCAGGGGGATTGTTATTTCTGTGCTGGAAGTTGAAAGTGTGGAAGCGTCCAAAACCATTATTCAAGCGTCACATAACGTTTCTTTAAACGTTGTGGGTTTTCGGAACGAAGCTGCAAAAAATACTGAAAAGCCTGCTTGCCTAAAGAGTGTTTCAAGAAAGTTAATGTCTAACACTGTATTGAACGCAGGTGTGAAGCTTTAACATTAGTTTTGCTATCTCAAACCTGTAAAGATGCTGTTAACTTTTGCTCTGCATGGACCAAATGTATTGTTGCAGTGTATCAAAAAAAAAATTAAGTCTTCAAGTCATCACTTTTATCTCATTTAACCATATATATGGCAGAGTCGAAAAACCATAAGGGAACGCTACTAAAAGAATTCTAAAAAAAGATTCAGGGTCGTAATGTTGAGAAATGCAATTGTTTTAGTTTGCCGGTGTCAAAATCAACGCCTTCAATCATTTAGGTGATTTTGAAGTTATAATTCCTTTGTAGGGGGAAATATCACATCACTGAAACAAATTTGTCTAGAAGAAATTCGACACCCTATTTTTGCATGCCGATAATCACTGCTCATCTCGGATCTTGTGTCTAAGGGAACCTTTTAGATATATCGTTTATAAAGGTTTATTCCAGCTACATATAAGTGTAATCAGCAAGCCAAAATAATGTTGCATTGTCATTATTGTGTAAAAGAGTGAAATATCTTGCTTAACAAGCTTATTTTAGTTTGTTCAAGACTATTTCTCTGCATAAGAACTAATGTTGCAGTTTGTGGATAGAAAGTTAGAATACCCTGTCAGTAACAGTGGTACTCAAATATAAAAAAACTAAGATACTGGCTAATGTGCAACTATTTGCTAGTGTTTCGGGTACTTTTCCGTTATCGGGCAGCGATTATTGAAAGGATCTCTTTCACTGGACAAAGACTTTCCTCCGGACTATTAATAAAGATTTTTTGAGCACTTTATTTGATCCATCTCACAGTCCTTCTTCACTTTGCTTATCCCAGCACTTTCAAAATCTAACACGTTTTTCATTTTCCTCTTAAGCGTCATAGAATAAGTGGTTGAGGACGTCTTCTTGAAATCTCGAGGATAGCTCAACCATAGCGTTTGATAGGCCGTTCGTTGTTGATGTCGGAGTATGTCGGCGATGGAGATCAACTCCGCGCTGCTGCGAGCATCACATCCACTCGGCCACTGTCCGCCTTAGTAATCATTCGGAAGATTAGATCTCGGAGAATTCAAAAAGTCACTGGTTTTCTAGAAGGGCTTTCTTGCAACGCTGTAGTATCAAAAATAAAGTTTTGTTTCCAACGTATCGCGCATTTTCTTGCTTAGAATTCGAAGGACAGAACTCTTTCTCTAAACTGTTACTAACCATCAGATAGCGTAATTCTTGGGGATTCAAAAAGTTTGCTTGTTTTTAGAAAGAAAGCATTTTCTTAGCGCTCTATCATGAGAAATAAAATTGTGTTTCACACACGTCGCACGTTATCGCACTCATCTTCGTTATTCTATGGAAATTTGTCCTATATTTTGAAGAGATTGCTAGTTTTTTTTTTCTACTAGAATTGTCGAGACCTTTGCTCTATCGTTATCTGGACTTAGGTTTTTTATTTCCATTTAATACTGCCAAATAAACTGCAACTAAACTTAAGCCTTTGCAGTTCAAGTATAGACATAGAAAGCATATGAACATGTACAGAAGACCATAGAGTATCAGAATCATTCATCAGAGTTTTTTTCTTCAGAACAAAAAAAAACCATGAATTGATTAGCTCTAACCACGAGCCATTTGTGATTTCACTGCACGATCGATCGATGCCATTATTGATATACTGTCACTCACACACGAAAGGCGACAAGTAATGCGTGGTGTTTTTGGAACTCATTTCATTTACCCTGCTACAGTGCACTAAAACGGTCCCTAGAAAACAAGCACAGTGTCCGAATCGCCGTTATTTATGCCATCGAATGGTCACTAATAATCTAAGAAATGGCTCTGTCCTGCGATAAATTCGCCTGTGTCATACACAAATCAATTTTCTCTGCTATATCGCTGTAAAAAGGCCGTTTCAATAAGCAAATACACTTTTGAATTCCGCGGAATTTACGCAGTCATATATTCGTTAACAGCTTGAAAAAGGAGTGTCTTGCAAAATATAAGCGCGGTAATGACGACGCGTTTAGAACATAGTTTTATATTCCAGTGCTGCAGCTTTCTAGGAACCAAACCAAGTACAGTTTTGAGTTCTTCCTAAGTTTGAACTTTCAAATAATTACTAAAGGTCCTACAAAGAGTCTCTGTCTAGCGAAAAATCCTTTCTAAAAAATCTCTTCCGTAACAGAAAAGTACCGTATCTCTTCTTTTATTTTCAGTCATACTTTATATTTCAGCTAAAATGAGCACTTCATACGCACCCGCCTATAATCCACTAGCGTGTGAGACGTAAGTTACACTTTCTGTCATTCTGACTAGGGAAATAATTTATGCTAAATTTTTCTCTACCAATGAATTTGCCATCTTACTCGTAATTTAGAATAACGCACAAGTTGACCAAACGAAAGCCGACTATCAAAGCCCTGAGTATCATTAAGTAAGTTAGGGTGACCAACATGCTTCGTCACAATTTGTTCTTTTTTGGAAATGTGACGAACGGCGTTAGATTGAAGTGCTGGCTAATCAACTTAGCTTTCCGCTTCCGTTTATGTCTTGATAGATTTGGTAAATAACTCCGTTTCAACCTAATGGTTCAATTTTCAAGAATTATCTGTATTGCACTAATTATGATTGACTCGAAATAGTACCATCAATCATCACAGCGTTGGCTGTCCTTGTCGTTTTTGGCATGAAGTTACATAGCCTGTGGCTCATCGGACCCTGCTTCAAGGCAGAAGGCTGAACATGTTCATGAAAAACTTATCAGAGATGAGCAGACATAGGAGCTCGATCAATCTGTCAATGATTTTTGTTCAAGTCGAGTAACAACCCGTATGCTTTAGAACACCCATCCATTTATGTGTATTTATTTATTTATGGCATATAGTGAGCAATTCATCTCAGCACAAACAGTGAACCTATTTCTGATTTCGTATACGTCTCATGCAAAGATATGGTCGTTTTGTTCGTCTAAAACTTGCTGTCCTATTTTTGGATTTGTCATTTTAGTCACGATTATGCTTTTGCACCAGTAAAAATGGACGGTACCGCGGCTTGCCCGGGAATATAGCAGCACTGACTTGGTACATTGATAGGCCACCGCGAGTCGCTGTAAAGGCCTTATGCAATCTATCACCTCAAAAACTGCTCTATGAAGTCGAATGCCTGGTGCTTCTCTTGGAATTGGTTAACGGCTAGGGCTTTATCTTTTTAGTTCAGTTTGGTTTTGCATACAATACCATATGATAATTTGGCGCTATACGGCGCACCGTGAGGTTTATTGTGCGCCATTTGTGACGCTTTTTTCGTCGAAAGAGCATTTCTTAGTAGATGAGCATCACGTTCTTCGCAATTTTATTTAGTAAAGAAAAACTCAAAAGTTTGATGAGTTACAATTCCTGTTGTGCCGATTTGCTTGTGAAGAGAAATAGGCCATTTTCACATTTATACTACGGAATATTTATGAATGCTAAGAAGAACTGCTAACATTTTTATCTAATGGCTTCTAATTCAATCAAACTTTTGAATGTTTATTTTTGTGTTCGAATAGATTTATACTTGGAAGATCTTTGCATGTATTGTAGCTCGTGTTTGTGTGACGATGTTGGTAAGTGTTTGAATGGAATGCAGCTGCTGTCGTCAATTCGTACCACCACATGCTTGAGCTCAGTTTCAGTGTTACCCGTAGTGTCGCGGCAAATTCGTTTTCCACGAACAGCTCGTCCGCTCCTGCAACGTCACTTACGTGCTCTGAGTGCCCTTCCCTGCAACGTATCTTGCCAATGTACTCTTCTCTAATTAATCCGGTTGTTTCGTTGCAACCGAGGTAGGTTATCATTCACGTTCTCATTCTTCACCGATTCATCCGTAGTGGTAGTGGCGTCGATGTTTGCCATTTTGGATGACTGATCAAGAATAGTACTGCCTCATAAATGGGACCAGTAACAAATATTCAAAATGAATACTTTCGCTTAAGCGAGATTTGCTCCACCGTCAGCCCTGAATCACCTACAAGATCTGTCCTCTGTTTTAGCTGGTTTTGTGTGGTTGAAGTAGTAGCACCTACCCACTTTGGTTCTTTTCTTCCTCTCTATCCTATCATGTGATCACTTTCGTTCTATTTCTGTCTATAGTATTTTGAACCTCTTTCAGCATGATCATATCGTGTTCAACACATTCACAACAAATGAAGTTACTCAGCAATAGAAGATGTTGCTGGATATCTAGAATTTTTCAAGACTTTGGGGAGTACTTATGTGTTAGAGGGTGACAAATGAATGTTCGGCCCCATTCTCTGGACAAGAACTTTTCACAAGAGTATTAATAATGGTTCAAAAGTTCAAATCTCTGGCTAGCGCGTTACATGGCCGGTTTTTGGAAGGACCCTTTCTACAACGCTTTGGTGAAAGGAAAATATTTGTGTTTCAAACGCGCGTTTTCCTCGCAAAACAGAGCTCCTTCTTCAAGACTATCAGTAATTCTTCGATAGCGTAAGATTTAGCGAATTCAACGCTGTGCTTATTTCCTGGAAAAATTGTTTCTCTGCAGTACAGCAGGGAAAATAAGATTGTTTCACATACGCGAACATGTGTTTTTTGCCTAATATACGGGGTATGCGGCGGAACCTAATGGGGATGCCGCAATTTATACACCAGCGGTCGATTGGCGCTTCGGCGGATCGCCAGAGAGTGCGATTTTCATTATGCAATTAGGATTTGTTTTCCGTTTCAAAAGAAACTCCGGATCAAACGTCTGACTCTAGTGCTAAAAGATTTTCTTTACACGTTCAGTGTTTATCGCGTATCGAGGGAAACATTAGTTGAATTGCACTGCCAATGTAAAACATAATTTTCTTTCGAATTTGACGATGTTATAAAAGGGTGTTGTGAAAAACCTGCCACGAACTGCTATAGCCAGAGATTTGAGCTTTCGATTGATTACTAACACTCTTAAGTTCTTGTCCAGCGAGTAAAGTCGAATATTTATTTGTCGCCGTCCAACATTTGAACCGTTTGGAGTTTTCCAGATTTGTCGAAAGACATTAATCCATCTCACCCTATGGCTTAGGTTCAAAACTGAGTTTTTTCTTCGTTTTGTTGTCTTTATTTATTAAAAATAAATTTATTGGTCTTTTCCATAGTATTTGCTGTCATTCGAAAGCTCGTGATCTCGAAATTTCAAATGTAGGCCATTTTATTTTTTTCTAACTATATAAATTTTTTTACTTTGGAATGAATAGAGGTGCTTTATCACATCACCAACTTTGCTGAAGCGTTTTTCTGCCAAAGAATGTTGCAGAGACATGAAAACGTGGCAACCACTCGGAAACAGCTTCGGGGCTTTACAATGGGTGAATTGAACGTTACCACCCTATTTCTTCATATTTTTGCTGCGTTAGACGCGTAATATGTGAGCGAGCGATATCTTGACGCCTCTTCGCTAATGCTGTCGCAGCCGTTTTTGGCCTGTTGGTGTCGTCTTCTCGTTACTTTTTGAACAATCTTTGTGTAATTCGTAGACCAACCGTCCTGTGGTCAAGTGCTCTATATAGTTTTGTGTCGCTACGGTGGCAGAATGACCCAAGTGGAACGTTCAAGGGAAGTTCAAGACTTGAGTTTTGAAGGTTCATTCTAAAGTAAAAAAGAATTTAATATAGTTACAAAAATAAAGTGGCTCATATTCTGAATTTTAAGATTACGAGCTTTCGAGCGACATCAGACGCTACAAAAAGGACCACGAATCAACTTTATCGTTAATAAATAAAAATAACGAAGAAATGTGACAAATCTTAGTTGCCAACTTAGTAAAAAGACTTATACAGGTACAGAAAATTGGATGGTTACATGTTGAGAATCTCGAGATTATGAGCTTTCGAATGGCAGCAAACATGATAAAGAAGGTCATGAAATAAATTTATTGTAAATAAATAAAAATAACCAAAAAATTACGACAGAACTTAGTTCTCAACCCTAATATTAAATTAGTATGTTCAGTAGAGTTGAAGCTTCCAAAGAATTAGTAATAGACTTGTTTGTTTACTGACTAATAGTACTATGGAAGTTACTCACTACGAGAAAGCTATTGAGAAGCCTAATATTCGTAATGCTCGCGCTCGAAAGTCGCTAAGGAATCTTGCACTGCTTCACAATCATTTTGGAGATACCTATGGGCATTCGATAAAAAGTTTCTCACTTTAACCTGTATAGGAAACGTTGCTTGTTTACGAGAAGTTCTAAATGCGCGTCTACATTGTGGATTCTTTAGGAAACTTGGACAGCTAGAATAGGCCGAAGCTTTATTTTGCCGGTGATTTTGAATAGGCCAAATGACTTAATCAGTGATAGAATTCAAGTTTTCTGAATTTTTTATTACGAACACCATCATGTCTTTTTGTAAAAAATTTCACTTGTTCATCACCTTTCGTCATTGAAGTATGAATCAAGATACAATGAAAGTGGAAAATATGTATGCCATAACTTTGGAAAATCAGAATTTTATTGAAATACAAGAAGCGGTCTTCTATTCTATCGAGAGCGATTCGTAAACTTGAATAGATTTTGCAGCTATCAAGCTTGGCTAGTATCAGAGAAGTGTTGATTAAAAATAAAAAGCGGCCATCTTTTCGCATCATATTGAAGTACATTTGTTGCGAATGTGTCGAAACTGTCTACGACAAGCTCAAACAAATTTTATTGCAAACACGTCTTGTCTCTTTACAGCCTTCGCAGTAACAGTATGAACGCTTATTCAAAGCCATTCATCAGTTACAAAGCTGAAAACTACCTATGCAAAAGTATCTATCAGTGTTCATCTGCTCACTAGTTTTGGAAAATTCTAAATTCTAAGCGGGCGGTTGAGCTTCCTTTTTTTCTTTGCTGTTATGTTTGAAATTGATTTCAGCAGGTTCTGCTCATTATCGCTTAACACGGAAATTTTTGCACATTAAGAATAAAGAAAAACTTATAAATGGAATACGTTTGTTTTTCTTTTGCAGTGTAAACATAGTCTTACATGTGTCTTGCAGTTTTGTCTGAGATGCATGCCTTAATTTCTGCAGGCAAGCTTTGTATGATCTATGCGATTTATGAGAAATGAAGATTTAAAAATTTCAAGATGTTTCTCATCGTACCCATCTCTGTAGGATTATATACTTCCGAAACGCACAACGCGAATGATCAGGGGTATTTTCGAATTTCTACAAAAAGTACTCGCTAATATAAGCTCCCCGAATCTAATCCTAAATTTTAGATGATCACTTGGATAGAGAGAGGGATTTATAAAATGCTAGGATGTTTCCTCTTAAACACAGTTACTCGAATCTAAAAATTTTGAAGTTTTTTCCAATCGAATCAAACATATGTGAATTTTAGCCGACGTGTAAAGACGTTGTATGCCTGTACACCCGATCACGAGTCAGAACTGTCGTTCCAGCCTGGTCAAATCATTACGAACGGTAAGTGCGTCATCTGTTGATAAACAAACTCTATCTTCGTCCATGGCTTGTGCAGGTGTCACAAAGCATAGAATGTTTCAAGCTTTTCCGAAATCGTTACGTCATTCACATATGTACGTTTCGACGGTCTCGTCCGCCTCATCAGAGCCATACGCTTTACAAGTTATACTTACTATTAGCAGTGATAATCACACTTGGTTCAGTGAAAACCCTTCTACTACCATTTCTGCTATCAATAGGGGTGACTTCTGGGCGAGATCGCCAAAACGTTTTCATGCCACTGTCACAACGACCTCGGAAGGGCTTAAAATCATTCATAACGCTGTATTAGTTCTCGTACTCAACTCAGTGTTCTTACAAACGTCTCTTAATATTGTTACGAAGCAGATTGTATGGAAGTTATCGAATTTTCTCTAATAGAAAACCAGTGAAAATTGTAATTTTTCTCTCCATAGTGCACCATTTCAACGTTCCGAACTAGGGAGTAAAATCTATGAAAAGAATCCTTGACAGCGCATCCATAAAGTGTCGATGATTATTTTAGTGATCCACTTTTCGCCTGTGTTAAAAACCGATGCAAAATTTTGTGTACATATATGATAAAAAAGACTTCTAACCTACGAAGTATTTTTAATCTGTTTGTATTTTCTATCTCAGCAATCAGAACACCATCACTTTTCTATTTATACATTACGAAATTATATAAGCTCTTATGAGGTTTATTTCACTTAACGACAAAAGATTCAGAGGAGGTTAGATCCACTGAGACTGAGTTCTTTCGCTAAATCTATCTGATTTGATATTGATAGTTGTCCACTAATATGTGAAAATTTCCAAAAAGAAAGAAAAATAAGAAATGAAAAAGTTGCGATTGGCTGATCTGTATTCTGATAAGAAAATTGTGGTTTTTCAGTGTATGAATCAAAAGAGGAAGGTTGGCTTGTGGGTACGCTAAACGGTAAGACTGGTCTGATTCCATCAAATTACGTCGAACCGTTACCGTGATACTTCCTCCTTCACTTCGTTGCTGACTGCGATTAGTCATGTAACGAGTTCTCTCTTCCGTTGCGAAGTTTTCTCTGTGATTCCTATATTACGGGTTGTTTTCATTTTGTTAGAATCTCTTCAGGGCATGACTATCTGTATTCTTGTTGTTCACGAATTCGTGCAATGTTTCAATAATTTTACCAAAGTTCCATAGATCATAGATATGTGAGATATGTGTTTTTTCAAAATGATTTTCAGCTTGCTTTTTTCTTTTCACATCTGTTGTCACATCAATTATTCTTACCTATGCTTTACGAGATCAACACTGAGAATGTTACTTGCATGGTACAGGGTCATGCATACTGGCGGGTTATAGCTCTGGCGTGCAGGTGAGCTTCTTCAACGACACGCTATAACAAATTCTTCTATTTTTTATATGCAAGCTTTAACGAGTAGTAGTGATTTTTCTACTCTTTTCAATAAGAACTTGAACTCTTGATTTCAAGTTTTATAATTTCAATTTTGTTAATTTTTTCATGGCATAAAGTCTTTGTCAGAACGCTTGCAATAACATCAAGAGAACACAAGAGAGCTGATTAACCTCGACTGTACTAACACTAAGCAGCGTTAGTGTATTGCTACCATGTGGTACGCTGCTAATCAACACAATCTTCAGAGAATCCCGAGTGAAAATCTGTCGTACGAGAAACTATTCAACATTAGGCAGAGAGGTCCAAAACTATGTTAGAGTGGTAATTGTCACATTTAATGTAAGTTGGGGGAATCATAGTAGCTTTTGGAAATGGGTACGAGTTTGCCTCCTGGGAGAAGAAGTCACTGATATCATCAGATCCGTGATTATGTTTGTTATGGCAAAAAGAACTGTTGCATCGTCAGATCTTATTGCATTCATGAGACACGACATACGAGCAAATTTCTATTGTGGTTTTCGCTGTCCTCGGAGCTTTCCTATTTTGTAGCAGTGGAATTATTTTGTATATGTTCATTTAGGTCGATTGAATAACACGCAAAAGCTCGACGTCAGACTGGAGCTTAACCCGCGTTTCACGTTTACCGGAAGTTAGGTGTAATTTTTTTTTCAATTTTATAATGTGAGTTCTCGTAGTCGCATAAAGTCGGATTTCGTAAAGTGGAACATAGTAGGAAATCACATACAAAATTAGTACCGCTCAAACTTGAATGGAGCCGTATCGCTGTTGCTAGATATCTTGATGAGAACTTGTTTTTTGTAGGCGACCTAATGTGAGTCTCATGATTGTCGTAATTGCATTATTTTACGGACTGTAACGAACAGGTGACTCGTCACGTAATCATTTTGGAATTTGGGTTGATTTTTTCCTCGAAGTATACATTCGTCAGACAACGATGTGGATGGTTTCCTAACATCCGGTCCATTCAGTTTATATTATCCATGCGTTACCACGACGAGATTTCTCGCTTCTTAGGAGAGAAAATATTACATTTCACAACAACTTGTTTTGTTTGCTTTGAGATTGTCAAGGGCAAGATAATGCATTAGAAATATCTCTAATAGGCTACACCGCGTGTGTAATTAAAATGCATGTGACCATTCACTCTTTTCATGTCATAGATTTCGTTCAGCTGTAAGGTGAGAAGTTGGCGTTTTTCTTTGTGCAATTCGCAGACGCCTAAGTCTAGGGCGATACTTATGTGTATCACAGGTACCTCTAACAACTCACTCCACACCGTCCTATATTTAATTTGAGGAAAAAATGCAAACAAAAGAATAAGTAGAGGTAGCAGAGAACGATGAGTTAGAGCCAGAAGAAATAGGGCGCAACCTCTATGCGTCAGTCTTAGAAGTCTCCTTGGGTTTAACAAGTGATGTTTATCAGAGGTTTTGGAAAACAGAACGAAGGCCTCATGACTCAAAACATCTAGTAGAAAGCCATATAACGCTACATAAGCCTCCTATTTGATTACAGACACAGCTCTTATAATCGCTATATCACTCTTATGTGGTTCCCAAAACCATACCCAGAGATTAGCTTCAAATAAAAGTAATCAGAATCACAAGTTTCTTTCGGTCGATGGTAATCGTCATTCACTACATTTCGGAGTGCACTCCGTAATCCCTTCGCGACCACAAGGCGTCGAATTCGAATTTTACTTTCTATGGGGACAATTGTAAACAGTTTTATTCAAAATTATCATGATCTGCATTATTTATCTGGCTTATTGAGTGAATATAAAATTGATAAGTTGTTCTTATTTCGTTGACGTTTTGTCAATCTCGTTTTTTTCAGAACTGTATGATTTTAGGTGATCAACCTCCGCAGTAGTTTATCGTCGCTATATTAGTCTTCGGCGCCGCATAAATGAATTGTCACCAATCGGAAATACTTTTTTGCAGAGGACGGTTTTAGTGTCATTCAAAACAAGCTACTAACCCGCTTTCATGGTAACAGTGGTCTCTGCGGAAGCCGACGTTAATATTAAGTGGCAGAAGGGGCATCAGTTTTTTCAAAAACACTATAGCTTTAGATTTAATTGGAAAGCAAAGATCCACATTCTGCAAACTGTGGATAGTTGACTTGATCTCGTCCTAGCGTTTTTCCACATGGCCCGTATCCATATAGGATTGGACCAAATGTTTGGGGGCACTTTAATAAGAATGAGATAACTCCCATGCCTATCATGGGAATATTACAGTTTATATGTGGAGTTTTCTCACTGGTGGCCTATATATATTGTTCGTCTTTTGCTTTCACTTTGTTACAAGCCTCTGCCATGTCCAACGATACAATCGAAATTCGTGTTTTTCGCTTTATTAACTGAGAAAGAGTCTTTCACAACGAGCTGCAGTCGAAGAAATCAAGAAAGTTGAAGGAGAAGGTGCAACAAGCAAATCTGTTGCTGGACTCAAAAAAGATGACCTTTATTCTGGAAAACTGTTTTTACTGTTCTAGTTTGGAATTTATGAATAAACTTTCAATTTTGTGCAAGTGTCCCGAAACTTTCTTTCCAACTTAATTATCTGCTTTGCGGATTGCGGCATTATTCTGCATTCGATTCGATTCCTACACCCATCATCGGCAACGATCTTCAAACTTTGTACATGTGGGCTCGACGACTGCCAACAACTGCTTGAGATTTTCGTCCTCTTTATATATTTCGTTAGAAGCTTGTCGAATCAAGTCTATCTCTACTCTTAGAAGAGCAGAGATAAAGTTTATCCAGTTAATTTAGTCATCTAAAGAAATCGATAATTTCTTTCGAAACCAAATGAAACCATCTTGTGAAGATTTTGGAGCTTTTTTCATGTTTTGCTGCATTTTATGGGTTATTTCTTTTGAGAAAAAAGAGCAAAGCATCACAAGAATGCTGAGACAAGCACAAAGCTCCAAACTTGTGATAGCTTCAAAACTGCGATTAATCTTTTCAATAACCGACACGTTACCCCTGACACCACTTATCATCTTCCTCTGCTTTTTTCGCAGCCAAATTTTCACTACATCGATGCTATCCTCAAGCACCATCTACGAAAATGATCAGAGGATTGGCATTTTGATTTCGCTTATAGCTTCGCTTTAACTGGCTTTATCGCTGATTAGTGGTTTACAGAGGAACTAGAGGATGTATGTGCACTAAACCTATAGTATGGCTTACTGGGCTTGCCAATATTTCAGGTTTGTTTCCTCTATTCCTCCAAGAAAGTAAATCACTGACGTGCCGGTCAATAGAGGTATAAAAGGTTTTCGTTTGGTTAGTGGCGTCCTGTCTAATCAAGGACTAAGTTAATCCTGAAAAACCTCTAACCTTTGTCATGATGAATAATTCTTCGCATTTACAACTCTCTTCAGTTTTCTTTTCTATGTGAAACAATGCCCTTATGACTTTACAGATTCAGGGAAAGATATGTTCTGAGGATGTATTTCCATATTTCCATAGATCTGGAGTGATACTTGATTTTCTTCGAGTAAAACAAACAAGCATTCTTTCAGCATTCGTACTCCACTAATTGAAGATTACACCTTACGTTCCTTTAAAGTGATGTTAACGATTGTCCTCGCCTACCTGGCGAAGAAAAATGAACTTAATCAAAGCTGAAAGACGGCAGTGGTACGGAAGAAGCCGCCATCCCTCTTCCATCTATCCACTCTACAGATCAAACTTCAAATCATCTGCTTACTTCAGGATGGGGAGGGGGAAGGGTAGTCGTGGCTGAGCGGATGCGTGCTCATTGTAGCACAGTGAGGCTCATCCCTCTCCCTTAACACTCTCCGGCAGTCAACAACAAACGCTTCATGGAACGCCGTAACCAAACAAATTGTAAGGAGACGTGCTTAACCAGTATTTTACGACGTCAAGAAGAAGATGAGAAACTAATAAAATGATATAAAAGGTAGGATCCGCATAGTGGAAAAAAAAACTGTGAGACGGATCAGTTAAAACATCTCACTCTACGTGGGAGCGCGTGCTCTAACCCGTCGCACTAATGTTTTTCCATCACTCTTTCTGCGCTACATAAAGATGCATTTAGATGCGTTGTAGTTTGTAAAGAGTTATGGCAAAACGGACGTCTGTAGTGGAACGGGTTGGAGCACGCACCATCGGACTGAGTGAAATAAGGTTCGAGCCCAGCCTGACGCAAAAGTTTTGCATATCACTCTACATCGCTGGATATATCTATAACATCATGCCACCACAAATAAATGCGACAAATAGAACGACTTCTGGATGAAAATAATTAAGATTTTATCGAATGTCATTTAGCTTAAACTGTTGAGTTGGCAGTAAACTTATTATGTCCTCTTCGTAAATCAGAGTTACTCAATTGTGTAGCCCAATTGGGATTACTGTTTTTGACATAGAACCACTTTCTAAACAGCTCTTGGCAAACACATAGCCATTTTTTCGTTTAAGTTTAGCTCACCAGATTCAATATTGACATGGGTTTACCTTCGCTGCACTTCCGGTCGAAAGCGCCAAATGCCTTTTTCGCTTGAGTGACGCTGTTACGGAAATGAACATTGGCTGTACGTCGCATTTCAGACGTAGGAATCCAAGACCAAGACATCAAAAGAGAGCATTTCTTTTTGATGAAATATTCATAGTATTAGTAAGTTCAATGCACACATCGTCCAAATTCTCACATGATGGGCAAATGACTAGTAAAATTGAAGAAGCTCTGATGTATAGAGTATCTTTTCACTGAATGGCGCTCAAATGAAACTACTCGCATAGCGCTGCTTAATACAAAGAAAAGCCTTATGGTAATTATGGCTTCGTCGTCTCTGTCAAAAAGTTAATTTCACATCAGTATTGATTGTACTGGATTGACTGGTAGCCAAGCGAACTGTGAGAGAATTACGTTCAACAGCCAGCATCAACACAACGAGAGCTATCGCCATCTCTATGCGTTCGAAGCACTCTTCATTTCGAAGTGATTGTTCATCTGCGGCGCTGCCACCTTATCCAATCAAAATTGAAACTAATTATGAGTTCTCTCCTTACGATCATCAGTGAAAGTTAATGCAGTGGTATTCTTCATGTAAACTGTTCTTGGGTGTCGGACTGCGATTTACAGAGGGGAGTTTGACCCCGCAGCGGAGCAGCGCCACCCAGATTGAGAAGGAGTCCGGCCTTTTCACCTGGATAGCCAGCTCAAGGTAGACCCGAACCAGGAACAAGCAACGTCTTGGTAGCTGCTAGTACTCAGGTGGTAATCTCCTTCTGATCTAGAGGAACCGTAGACTGCCTGTGGTGGAAATCTGAGGGAGCTCCAGCTAGTCCTACCCCGCGACATCAGAGAACAAAATAGTTGATGCAGCACAGAATTCATTATCATGAGCTTTAAAACGCAGTGCAGTTAATAAAAATCAGGACGTTTCAAATAGCGCTTATCTTGATCTCTGAGGTAATTCGAAGTTGATACTATTTCAGCGCTCGTCAATTTTTTCTATATAATGAAGCGTGATTGATGCGAAGATCAGTTGGACAATGGACATTCTATAGAGTCCAATCTCTCAGAAGGGAAGGTAATACCACGAGTACTCCGTTTTATACTTGCTTGAAACCCTATTCAGCTTTTTCGATTTTTCTCTTCCTCTTAGACAATGCTTGGAAGCTTGAGGAAAATCCAGTCTTATACATGGGCCATTTTCGAGGAGGGTGCATATAAACATCCTGGTGGATGTCAGATGACTAAAGATACAGTTCCAGCACTCATCAACTACTCATCAAATCAGTAAATCAATTCCAGCAAATGATCACAACCAAGTTCCTATGTAAAAGAATACTGAGTAATTCTTGATGGTGGGTAACAGCGATAAGCTACGAATGTCAATTCGCTCTTCATGCGCAATGCATCATAACTGACATTAGAAAGATTCATGAAGTGCAAGAGACTCTCTAGAACGTTGGCTGCGTCGCTTCTGAAGAAGGGTTGTATACACAAATGTGGTAAAGATGAAGCCAAATAAAGGCTGAGAAAATAAACTTTCCAATCACTTATTTTGTACTATAGATCATAAAAGCTCTCGAGTGACTACAAATATGGTGAGATTCTAGACAGAGTCTGTGATATGCCGTTCGAGAGAATATGGTAACTGATGCACGAATTCCGGTTACTCCAGAATGAATCCCAAACACTTTTTAAACAATATAATTGAACGGCGCTTATTGATGAACAGCTCAGAGGCTCAGGCCTTGGCCAGGTGCGACTCGCATAGAGTCCTACCTGAACAACAAGCAGTGAAACACGGGCTGATGTACCTTGGCGATACTGAACAGTAAAAATAAACTGGCAAAAAAGGTTTCCGCTTTGCGAGAAGCAGGGATAATGCGGTGTTATAAAAATTAGGTAACGATGGAATTAAGTTTTGTGCGAACTTATTCAGCTATACGGCATCTTCTACGAAATCATAATTTTTCGCTGTTCTAAAACAGTAGATGAGATGGATTTCTACATATTCATTACCAACCGCAATCCATCGACTGAAAACATAATGATAACAAACTACGTGCTATCATCATAGATAATGTCTCCCCATTCCTGCTATAAAGTAGGATTCAGTATAGAGTGTGGGTCACTGGTGAAGCGAGCGACACAGTTGAAGCATTCGTAGGCCACTGACATATCAACCTCGAAGAGGATGTGAACCTTTTCTTAGACCATATTTTTTTCTTTCAAAGGTTTTCACTCAGGATCTATAATAGCTTAGTCGAATATCTACGTTACTTCAATTGAACTCCTCATGTTTTCTGTTTCAAAAAAGCAACACTAAGGTTTGGTTCGGCTGGAACGGATTACGAAGTAACGGACTCATTTTTGTACTACAGAGGCTGGAATCTAGTATGGTGAGGTGACAGGCTAGGAGCACAGTGTTAATATAGCAACATCATATTTATTAGCCTTTCAAACGACCCCTCCATCACTTTATCGG
>JAHQIW010007033.1:0-37706 GCA_019055375.1 Parelaphostrongylus tenuis | reverse complement strand
TGGTGCAGGTTATCATGAAGCAAGTCCTTCGTTAGTATCTTCTAACACTGACTTGCAATCCATTGACGACTGCCTTAGCTCAGATTCCTTTGAGATTGCAAGGACATTTGCCTAGCGAACGTTCTACGTTTTAGAACCTCAAGCAACAGCTGAAATAATACGGAGCTCTGTGAAGGATGAAAGCGAAGTAACGAGAAGAGTGCTAGAACTAATCTGAAATCCGCACAGTAAAATGTGGTGACGGGTCACGTAAATAATATTGATCGGTCTAATTCTGGTGAACTAAATTTAAGGGTATAAAAAGAACCATGATTACTGTACCGTAGCACACAAAAGTGTGCGCATGGTTGTCAGAGGGATAAGGAATGATCGATGGTCAGCGCTTCATTGTTAGTCCTCAACACATTTTCCATCTACCACAACAACGCTGTTTCATGGCTTATGCTGCTTAATTTTTTATTTTGACTACGGAAACAAGCACGCATCAAAATTACATAGTTCTTTTACCCGATACTCTACATAACGTTTTACAACTTATTAACCCTTTCGGAACAGCGTGTATCCAGAAAGGTGCATGAAAATCTGAAGCCTTTCTAATTAAAACAATATTTTCCGTAGACTTTTTGGGGCTAATCAAAATCTCAAATCGTGGCACTTTTAATTTTGCTTGATTTCTCGAAGCTTTTTTTTTGCGTTGTGACAACGAAAATATATTATTTTCCACAAAAGATTTACTTTGTTCACTCGCTTGGGGTCTGTGGATGGTTTGTCGCTGGAGTTTTGGTAGTCATTCGCTAGCTTAGATTCTGGAAAATCGGAAATTAAAATTGATTCCTAAGAAATTCTGTAGAACGCTGTATAAGCGAGAAGAAGTTTACGCTTAGCTTTTAGAGTCTCTAGGCAACTGAGAAATACATATGCATCAAAAGCATATAACTATGTAGGGAAATCATAGAGTATTAGAGTAACACGAAACCCTAGAGTTTTTTCCTGAAACGGGAAAAAAACTTGACTAAATGACAAAACTCGCTCGTCTTTTGCGAATTGTGCTGTGCGACTGATCAACTGCAGTCGAGAAAGGAAAAGTGCAAGGATAATGAATTACAGTAAACCAACACTTCAGATGACCAAATAAGTGCATTAGTTTGATTGCGAGATGAATCGAAGTAAGTGCAAGTATGCGCTGGCCCTAGCACATAATAAACCGCCAATCATGTGGTTGAGAGGTGTTGGAAATCGTTCCACTTATGAAAAATACGGGAGATCACTTAACCTTAAATTATCATAAGTCATCTTCGACGCATGACACTAAGGTACTTTTGAATAAGCCCTTATTTTTCAGTACTGAGAATTGGTGTTGATCGTTGGTCAGGTCAGCCACACGGTCTTCCGTCTTTTCTGAGCTGTCAACGTTATGTAACTCACACTGCTACCCATCTTTTACAATCTCGCTCTTCATTCCAGTGCCTTTTTGGTTCTTCTATCTGTTTTTCTCTCTGACTACGCAAGCTGGACACCTATCTGGGAAAAACCAGTGAAAGCTGATAACATAAGGAATTGCCGCTGAGAAAATATCACGATACAGTTGCTTGGAATCTCACTTTGCCTCAACAGTTGGCAATCATTAGTCCATTTTCATGCGGCAACACTTAGCTTTCGAGTTGCATTCCATTATTTTCAATCTCATTTCGTCCAGTTGTTTTTGTGAAGATTTTACTACCGACCAAATGATCCATAACATGCAGCTGTTATCCATTAGGACTATTCTTTTCTATGAATTCACATTTCTAGACTTAACTGAAGCTTTCTCGCTTTTCCTTACAAATGTACTAGATTGTTCGTGTTCTTTCTTTACATAAACATTATATTTCCAAGTAATTCCAAAATACATTAGCTGCGTCCAGCCTGAAATCGTTAGTGACCATCAGTTATGGAAAGTGGGGAATATACTGGATTTGTTCCATTTCCACAATCTGTCATATCAGCTGTGCCTGGCCAACTATGAAACTAACAAAAGCTGATACTAGAATATCATGTTTTGAGCCTTTTTATGAGTTCAGTATGACACTTATACAGTACAAGGCAGATGTTTCTCCTTTCAAGCTCGTCAGTGGAGCGGTGCCGTTCGGTCAGCAGATCCCATGCAGGAAGGTATAGCCCTACTCATATAGAAATCTACGCTGAAATATTCAAATTACTGCATGCCGAGTGATAAAATCATCCAACATTGCAGTGGCCACAGTCGAGCGCTTATGGCTGGTAGAATGAATAAAACCTTTACTCTCAACTCTTTATAGAGATCTCGCTCAAAGAATAACAATCTGATAATCTGATAGCATGTTTTAAGCTTTTTTGGCATAGTATGGCACTTGTAAGAAGGCTCAGAGCATGTTATATTGTCGAATTAATACTGTTTTTGAGCGAGGTTTATTAAAACAGTTGAAGGCAAAGGTAATAACAAATATCTAACAATTACTTTGCTAGCATCGATATTGACCTGACTTGTGGTGAAGCGGATAGTTAGGGCAAACGTCAAGATTCACCCTCTGAAGTTTAGAAGGCCTGAATAGCCACATTACCTTGCCTTTTGCATGGATTATTCCCTGACCGAAGAATTTTGCATCTCATCAAAGACTGTAAAAGCAAATGATCATTGAAGTCTCGTGAAACAGCACGATTTTCACTTTTTCAAGATAACTTCAATTTCTTGCGACGTATTATTTGTCGACATTTTCTTTCTCACGTAAGATATCTGGATATGTGAACGTAGTGAAAAGCAAATGTGTGGATTAAGAGGGCAAACATGCGACGGTTGCCTCCCTTGATCAAATAGTGCCAGATAATTTTGATTTATCATCGTATGTTGTCGCGCCGTCGTGGTAAAACTTTCATGATCAGTGGCTATCAGCAGACTTTCAAATCAGTTTCCTAAAATCTTCAAAAAAATCAGTGATGTTCTAGACTTGTTTTCCTCTATTATGCAGAAAACGAATGATGCTACAGAACAGCAACTTTCATGCTTTAATAAAATGTTTTTCAAACAGATCCTTGTGGGACTCGTTGGGGGCCTTAGTGAGCTTGTCTTCTCAAATTTCATTAACATTGGTGATCTAGACTCTAGTAAACTTTTTTACCTTGTAAAAGCAAGATCCTGCTCAAATTAAACTTAAGTACAGCATATCAGTGAATGGGCAAGAACACAAAAAATCCTATATAAATCTTACGACTTTTTGTATCATGAAGTTTTGAAGCTGTCTGGATAGTAGTACGTCGTTTCTAATATCCGTACTCTTCTCAAACTTTGATAATGAGCTGATAACCTTATTCAGGATGAATCCACGTAGATTTATGACGTCGTGATGCTTGTCCCGCTGCTCTTACTGCCAACCGTGGCATCTCTTTGCTCCGATACTGCCACCTGCATCAATCGAGTCAGGGAGGTTGTAGCCGCGCCACGAAAGTAAGTCACCTACACTTATATTTATATATTCTTTTAGTAACCTTGAAAACCTGGTATTATTTATTCAACTTTTACTAGTTTGACTTTCAGATAAACTAGAAACATTCTCATAACACTTGAGCATGTCGCTCACGAGCAAAAAGATCTGGTCATAGGTGTAAAATAGGTTTTTCAGAAGCCTGTCTCACGA
This sequence comes from Parelaphostrongylus tenuis, assembly GCA_019055375.1. Classification (NCBI taxonomy): domain Eukaryota; kingdom Metazoa; phylum Nematoda; class Chromadorea; order Rhabditida; family Metastrongylidae; genus Parelaphostrongylus; species Parelaphostrongylus tenuis. Next base: position 34,056 of record JAHQIW010007033.1, on the reverse strand, counting down.
CATCTAACACCAATTTATCGAAATGTGCGAAAACTCCTTCCGGAGAGGGAAAAGTTTATGTCAAATACAAAAAAATCGTGACATATTTCTGGATACTGACTTTATTTCAACTCATACATGAATAATCAGACTTATACAATGTCCATGAGCTTATGCGGCACCATAAACTTTAGTCTGTACTTAGAATCCCAGCGCTTTTGTCTTCCACACAGCATGAAAGATTCAAATCGGCTACCGCTATAGCCTTTCTTTCTTGCAATGGAAGTCCTCGTTGTTGCAAATTCGAGTCTTTTAGAATGAATAAAAAAAGCAGTGATCATAAGAACTTACGAACCGCCTTTGTACGTTTTTAACTTCAGCTTTTTGGAAGTTAAGCAGTCTCTAAGAGTAGGAGATGGCGACTGACGGCGCTGTGTTCTAGCTGTGTGGTGAATGGAGTGCGCTAGTCGACTTAGACTCCTCCATTTGCGCTTGAGCAGAGTCGTCGTGTTGACCCTGATCGCCTGATTGGCTTCCAACTTATACTAGAAGACTACACTTCACAGACTTCGCCAGATGGCTGACACAAAACATATCTTACACCTGAACTCTATTTACCTTATTCGAAAGGTCCTCACTAAGTGAATGGAAAAGACATGAGCAAGCCAGTTCCAAGTAATTTCATTTTATGTAATCAAATTTAAGTGCAAATGACTGCGCAGAGCGATACATAGCTTAGTTAGTGCTGATGAAAAGGAAAAGAATCACAGATACTGACTTGTAATGGCCACTCGTTTACGTCAGAGTGTGGGGTGGCCAACAAAACCTCATTCTGTGTCGGCCCATCAGGCTAAGAGATGCTAGTTGATAATGATATGAAAGAAGGCGAATTTCTTCTCCCAGTTCACTATGCTCATACTCGTTGCTCATATGGCCTTCATCGAACATGACCATCGAAATTAATACAGATCATTCAAGCTCGACTAAGCTCTTTTAAGCTCTCATTATTTTGAATAAAACTGGTACGATACTGGTATCTCTCCATTCAAAATAGATGACTATCGTTTCGGTCATTTCGCCTTTCCCAAAGCCTAGACGTACTATATCATACCATATTTGATCATTCAATTGATATTTCATATATGCGATGAAAATCTAATCCAGATAATTTTTAAGATTGGCTAATGTGCGGAAGACTGGCGCTTAGCTCATACAAAAAGTCACCGAAGTTTTGTGACACAGTGTGAAAGATGAACCTGAAGCTCAAACTGAAGAATAAATCTGAGATTAGGCGCCACATCAATTGTTATGTTCAGACAGTCTTCCCTTCCATTCGTTCCTGGACTTCATGAGTTTTTCAAAAGGTTACAAGAGCTTTTCGCGGGAACATTTTTGATTTTGCCCCAGGAATCTTAGTACCCAATTAAAGATCTCACAGCTGTGTCTTTCTGTACTATGCGTACCTGAAAGAGTACATGTCTGACGACTTTTCCACTTTCCATTTAGGTGTTCCTTAACACCGAAGCAGAGTATTTTTCCGTTTCGAATATGTAATCGCCATCATATGCTTTCAAGAGACGTTGTATAGAATAGCTGAAGTCATGCAGTCTCCGTCCCTGCGCTTAAAGCATATACGCAATCCTCCGTCTTGCGTAGGTGCCATGCAGGCGGTTCCGAGCTAATTGGCGACGTTTTACTTGGAATCTAAATAATTCTTGCAGTGTTTTCCAATCCACTGTTTTCCAGACAGTTTTGATAACGATGTTTATTTCATTTGATATAGAGGGCAGTTTCGAAGATATCTAAACGTAACAATCCTCCCACGTGAGTTTCGCAGAGCGATGCTTTGTTATGTGGCCCATTTCTTCCCTTTGACTCAACGTCAATGTTTCTTCTTCATGGCCATTTCGACATTTACACTGAATGGTTGTTACAACTAGAACATCTACATCTTTGCCATAGAAATTTTGAGTAGACGATCTAACAAAAGGTATAATAAGTGCAGGTTCAAATGGTATAAGGAAATAAGTTTTGAAAAATGGGTAAGATATTGTTCTCCAATTTGATAAATGAAAAGTATTCATTCTAGAGCTAAGACTCACATGGTTGGTAGCTCGCTTTTGCCATTTTTAGTAGAATCGGAATACAATTTTTCGATATAATGAAAACTTTATATATCAGCCTCAGACGGTGATATTTCAATTCAGATTCTGGTTTGGAGAGCAGCGCCGCTCCCTGTGTCAGGGGCGGAACATCGATCCAGTTGATTGCTTCGGACCACCACAACTCAGTGCTTTTCATTCAGTTGGAAGTAGATTATTTCGTGTCAGGACCTATCATGCTGCTTACCTAAGAAATTTGAAGATTTTTCCGCGAGTTATCTTTAAGGCTCATTCAGGTCTGTGGTAGAAATTTAAAATAATTAAAGAAATTTTATACTTTCATAATTCAGCTAGGCAATTCAGGCGAATACCGCGCTTGTGATCATGATTTTCGAGCTGGAAATGGAAGTATACAGATCATTGAAGCTGATCCCGACATGAATCCAGTGGCACCGTTTTTCATTCGTTCCAAGCCAGAAATCACATGGTACGGGCTGCAATTTGACGAGGAGTTTACAATTGCCATCATTGATGTTGGGTTCGGCTCGTTAAACTATTTGATTACAGGATTTCCACGACAAACCAAGGCATGTTCTTTCTATCTCTAACATCTTTCCTATTGTTTATATAAACCACCTCTGGCATTGCAACTCACTGTGTCCAATGTAAACTTTTTGCACCATCATTTCAAATCAGGTTTCTTCCGCTAGTCACAAGTGAAAATGTATCTTTCTAGTAGCTGCATGAATAACTACTAGATAATTCAAGTATACCTAGGAGAATTGAGTGGTAAGCAAACGCGACCTCAGACGGGAGTTGAACCCGCCTTTCACCCATGCCAGGGACGCGTGCTATTACTACACCACCGAGGCACCGCTTGGCTGTCAGCCATTCTTGAATGTCTTTATCATAAGGAATCAGCCACCAAGCTTTAACAGGTTTGGTCGAGTAAGCACATATCGTTTTATGAACTTAGTTAGGCTGGCAGTCACTGCAATACGTAATATTTAAGATTTCTTATGTTTTTACTGCTTTTTCGCAGTGATGTGAAGTTCACGTCTGAGGTCGAATTTTTGCGAAAATGAAGCAACTGTGGTCAGATACTTGAAAACAGCGATGCCATCTCAAATTCAGCACTACTTTCGTCAAAGGAAGATAAAGAACTGCCTTAAAATAATTACAAATGTTTATAAAATATGCTCATTCTGTTGTGACCATTCAGGAAGATCTCTTGATTGAATGTTCTGCAGGTGCTTCACAATTACGAGCCGTCAGAAAACTTTCGCCCCGAACCGAATCCGATGGCTGTCGTTGTTTTCGGAACGGCGAAAGCTGCGCTGAAGCTTGATTCACCAGACGATTTCGACATATCTAAGTTTATGCTCGAAAACGATCTTGCCGACGGTTGGTGAAATGAAATATTGTTATTGGTTCCATCAGTAATCACCTGTCAAGGTAAATGACTTAAAGACAACATTGGGTATCAAGCCCAATTAAGCTGATGGTACAATCGAATTTGTATTCTTATCTCATGGTAGGACACGATATGAAATGCAGCGAAAAGCATACTTAGATACAAGCTAAACTCAAAACCTCAGTTGAGCTTCGCACTCGTTTTGTTGTATTCGTATCTCAGTATCCTTCTATTTGTATAGGCAGCAAATAAAAGTTAGTAGGGTACTTTTCCGTTATCGGCACACATTTTCTACCCCTGTGGCTAATGCGATTTCTGCTTCTTCTCGAGTTCTAGTACTCATTCGATAACTTATCTCTCAACGATTTTAATGCTGTACTTTCTGAAAAAGCTTCTTTAGTGCACTGTAGCAGTAGAAATAAAATCGAGCTCTGCGATCGATGCGTTTCAGCCAAATATTCGCTGGGCGGAGTTTTCCACTCAAGCTTTTAGTGATTCAAGACATCGTTGGAATAAGAGAAGCTTCTGCAACCTTGCTTGTTCGCTAATTCTCACAGATTGTAGGCTTTTCTATCTAGCTTTGACACAAGATGTGTTCCTGTGTCCTTGAATCAGTACGCTCGCCATGCATTGAATACAAAGCAGTTTTCTCCGAAATAAACACAGCTTCAAATTTTAAGACAACCTATCTAAGATCTTAGTGGACATGGTCTTATATTATGGACCAAAGTTATGTGTCTTTCATCGAATTCGTTCTCTCCCATCACAAACCACAAAGACCTCCAGATTTGCATATTTGCTCCAGTGCTTTTTTATTTTGTGTGCTTCTAGAATAAAAAGTGAAAGTTTCGGTATGACTTAAGGATTTTTTGATCTTCACCAAGCTCACTGAATGTTGCACGAGTTGAATCTTCCTAGGGTTCTGCTATAGCTCTGCTAGAGCGTCTCAAAGCCAACACTATAAGGTGGTTGGTTGAGGTGGCTGAGAAGATACTCTATCCAGACAAATGTGTCACCAGTTTTCATATGTTGGAGAGATGAGAGGTTATGTTGGCTTGATGTGAGGTCAAACAAATGATCTTACGTGTTATTGCACGGCATTCCTAAGTACTACAATTTCTATGTCGTACGACTTACCTTTGACAATTTGCACGTGTGTACGGCTTTGTGGTACGTATAAATTTTGATATATAACGTTCAAAAAATCGGAATTTTCTATAACTCAGGAGCGATCAAATTTCCTGCTCATTTTTTGCAGGATATCTGATTGTCAGGATCATATATCTGATTTCAGATCTGATAGGATTATCGTTGGTGATTGTGGGTAGCGATGCATTCGCTATTGAGCGTCAGCGACTTCGTGGCAATATCGACAATTGTCATAGTCTTCTCAAAAACAGTAAGCCCTCGTTATTTGTTGTTTTGTTTGAGAGCAACAAAAGCATGTGACTGAGTAACGCTCATATTGACATATCTAAACGAAGCAGCATAGGCTGATCACTTTGCATGGTCACACGTGTAGCACAGTGGTATCTTGCAATGCATATTTGGTCTTCAAATCCAGTTTCGTCATTAGCTAGTACAAGTCCACCAATCACCTAAGGTCATAGGGCGAAAGGAAACATTGAGGTGTTACATAGGCAGATTTCCATAAGTCCATTGTTATAGGTCACATATAAATATTTGTTCTCTTCCTCATACTCAGTGAAGATAGATGCCTGGCACATTGCTCAGTCGTTGACAACCACTGACTACGTTATCTTTCGTCTTCAAACCTCATGAAAATACCTTTCTTATGGCAGAACAGGGTTGCCAGAGAAAAGATTTTTAGAATACTTTCTTAGTGATCTATTAAACTTCTCATTTCTAGTGTTTATCTGTAGCCACGCTCAAATTTTTCAGTATGCCTCATAGCTTTGCTTTTTTTTGAGAAGAAAAACCAAAAATAAGTATTAGGTATGTCGAAATTTGAGCGCGGTGTCAATAAACACTCAAACCAAAGGTATCACATTTTACGATTACGCCAGAAGCAATCGAGTGTACAACATAACCGTTGCGATGGTTTTATCACTTATCGGCGCGTGTAAAAACGTTCGTCAGCGACTCCTTTACGCAAGGAGATTCTTCCCCAAGAGGGGTTGGCTCAGACGAAAGACATCGTACAACTGACGAGGCTGCAAGGCCGAAACACGTGTATTGCACTGTATAAGTGCCCATAACAGACCACATACATGACTCAAAAATTACAATCAGGTATATCATCTCAGTGATCGTCCGAAGAAAATGCAAGAATGTGAAGATTTCTCAAAAGCTGATGCAATTTGAAGCACCAGGAAGCTTGATAAACTAATCCTGAATGACTTTCTGAGTTATTCATTCTGCACAAATGAAAATATCTCACAAATGTTCCTGCCTTATATTGAACTTACATGAGATTGGTATACATTCTTCTAAACTATTGCTAACTTTTCGGCGATTTTCCCTTCGGCAGGGCTCCAAATTACTTATGTGGGAAGGTCGCCAGCGTGCTGACACATACCGTAAAGAGACTGAGCTTTTCGATCTCAATTTTTGAATAAAACTATGAAGAAAAAATTTTCTGCCTTATGCGGTTACACGCAGGTGACCTTTCCCCATACAAGTGATCTAACGGTTCTGAGAAAGCCGAAATCGCCGAAAAGTTAGCCATAAATTTTGAGAAGTTCTGCCAACATCGCTTAATCTTTGCATAGTAAAGGGGTTGTGAGATAATTCTCAATTATTGCGCCGAAAATTGATGAGGGTTTTTGAATTATTTTGAACAGAAATCCACTATCTTCACACTGTATCAACTTATAACTGGCGACGACAAAGGCTTGCAGTACTAAGAATCATTGCCCCACTCATCAGCCACAGATTTGCGCTATAATTGAAATTCTGTTAAAACGCTGATCTCTGAAGATTTTCGTCTATGGCCTATTGTTTTTGCGTTGTAGGGGACGATGTGAAGTACAACCACAGAAATGCTCGAATACGAGCAAAACTTGGTATCTGAAGTTGCTTAGACCCAGTGAATAATCTTTTTCGTGGACTCATGTGTTTCGCACAGCCAAATCGATGTCCTCGCTTTGTCTTTCTCTCACTCATGTTTCGAGCGTATTTGTCTTTATCGGCAATCACCCATGATCTCGCCATTGAGGCACATGCGGTGATATCGGAGCAATAGCTCATGGATAAATCAGTGCTTCCAGGTGGTTGCACTAGCAGTCATGGGATGAGCGATTCTCGGTTGACCGGCCCATTTTTATAACAGATCACTTCAGATATCACGGAAGGAAGTTGAAATGTCGCCTTTATCTTGTCACCCTTTACTTACTTACCATTTTAGAGTTTCATTTATAACCAAAAAGTAAATTTGTCATCAATTTTCTAATTCTTTGTTTACTTCCGTATTTACGCTGCCGAATTTTGAAGATCTGATAGTGTATACGCATGGAAAAGAGTATCTGGCAGTATGGTAATAATCCTTTTCTGAAATCGACTCAACAGACGAAAGATACCCAGATCTCGATTATGGTCAGCTGTAGGTCGACGACTAGGATCGAGACAGCTTGCTCAAGGAAGGCAGAGGCGCCGAAACGTTATCCATGTGATCAAATCTTTTCACCAGCCCCGTGTTGTTCAATAATGAGAATAGTGTGGAATCTGATAACATATCTTGAGCCTATCATGAGGTCTGTTATGACACTTATACAGTGTTGAACACGTGCTTCGGCATTACAACTTTATCAGCAATACTGTGCCTTTCGATTCAGCCAACCCCTTGCAGGTGTTAAACTCGATGTATATGAAGGAATCGACTCCGAACCAACAGATCACTGCATGTCCAGTGATAAAATTCCCGACATTGCAGTGACCACAGTCGATCGGTCATGGTCTATGAGGAAAACAGGTCTGTAAAACAGTCGAATGCAAAGGTATGATTCACTTTACCAGCCATGAGTGATCGACCGATAGACACTGTAATGTCGTGGATTTCATCACCTGACAAGAGAATTTGGCATCGACTCCTTTATACGCAGAGGGTTTGTTCCCTGCAAGGGATTGACTGAACCGAAAGGTACTTTGCTACTGATATGGCCGTAGTGCCAAAACACGTGTTTAGCACCGTACAAGTGCTATAACAGGCCCTCATGATAGCCTCAGAATATTTTACCAGATTATATACTGTGTTGAGCGAGGTCTTTAAAAACAGTCAAATGCAAAGGTATGAACTAGAATAGTACTGATTTTTTTCTGTTGATGTTCAATGAAAGTCGATTGTTCGACATATTTCTTTCTTCCTCTTTTTGATACTGACGAAGTGAATCTCTTCACATTACAGAACTTATGCGTCATCCACCGGCTTATGCACTTACTCGCCTTCCTCTAGACGAACTAAATTCGTGGTTGACTGTTTCCGTAAAACAACCACCTCTTGACGTGAACGTGTGCTGCCAGAGTGTACGACAAAAGTAAGCCATCTTCTCTTTTTATTGTAAACATTTTTGCTTTGGTGGAAACTTACGCCCTACCATTTTAGAGTCGCATTCAGTGATGATTACGATTTTCTCTTTTCAATTATTTACAAAAATTTACTTCGAATTTTTTGATCTGCTCGATTACTTGGAATCCATGGGCCACATGTTTTGTACATGAAGTGGCATAAAAAGTTGAAAGACTCACGTACTACCGTCTCACTAACAATACAAGTTAAAACCATCTCAAGACGACGTTCACCTGAACGAATGTACGATTATTTATCATATGAAAATCGAGAAAACTTATCTTGATTATCTGACGCGAGGTTGGTGAATTAGTCGTAGAAGTTCGGCTGACGTTTCGGCGACCCGCCTTCTTAAGAGCCAGGGCTTATGTAGTATTAGTCAGACTAAGTTAGTTAGACTAGATTAGATAGTTAGACTAATACTACATAAGCCCAGGCTCTGAAGAAGGCGGGTCGCCGAAACGTTAGTCGAACTTCTACGACTAATGTACCAACCTCGCGTCAGCTAATCATGATAAGTTTTCTCGATTTCATATAACAACTAATTATGCCGAGGTTTATAGAAAGTCGAACTTCTGAATGTACGATTATTTTAAGACTCTTCTCACTAGAAATAGCTTTTTTTCATGGAATTTCTATAGTTATCAGATGGAATGAGGGCGATTCCAAAGCTGTACTTGTTTCTGATGACACCTTCCTATTGCGGTGTAGCGGCGAAAATAAGATTACGTTTCCCACTTGGCACGCAATTCTTTGCTGCAATCTCCAACATAATTTAAATAATTATTTTACTGCTCTCAATGCTCTTCAGGACACTTTTCTTCTGCGTAAGCATGGGACTCACTCGTGTACTCGTAGTGAAATCGGTTTTTCTTTCTTCGTACTTATAAAATTGACAAAGTATTGTCGAGCTCAAACAACAGGTATGACTTTGTAATTCACGAGTTCGCTAGAAAACAACTGTAGTCATCAGTGCAGTAGAAGTATAAAATTCATTTTGGGAAACTGACATTAATAATATGGCAAGTACTTGCTCTGGGTTATATTCCGTAATCCTGAAAACAGAAGCGCGAAACGTAGTCCACATTCTAACCAGCTGAATTTTTCGACGAATAGCAAGCGAGGTTTTCTGATGATAATGTGGAATCAATGAGTTGTTCTCTTTCATTTCAAGCGAAGCCACTATCTATTTTGATCCACTCGGAGCGGCTACGATTTCGGCGCTCTCTACACTTCAACCTCCGGCAGTGAATTCGGCGAGAATACCGATAGAAAGTCCATCATACATCAGCTATCATCGGCAAACAAGAACACAAATTGGTGAGCTGTTCTTATGTGGATGCTTCTACTACCAGTTGGAAAAAAACGCCCTCCTTCCATTCAAATAGTTGTACTCTTCTTGACTTGGAGGAGGAATTTTTTCTTTGTATTGTAAACTGCAAAAAAACCCCTGACATCGTTAAATTAGCAAAACCTGAAAATTCCCTCTGCGCTGATAGGTATACATATATATGTATATATATACATATATATATATATATGTGTGTATGTATCTATCTATATATGTATATATGAATATATGTATGTATGCATGTATGTATATGTGTATATATGTATATATGCGCATATGTATATCCGCATGTATGTAATCATTGACTATTTCCACCTTTAGTCTTTACATCTATCATAGAAAAAATGTTTTTGTAAGTGAAAATGTTTGAACTTATGGCACTCAGAGAAATCCTGGAACTGTATATGCAATCATGTGCATAATAAGTTTAGATTATAGAAAAGGTATGGACTCTGACTGCCACAGCTGAATCTTGGGTGTACATGATTATCCAACTATTAATAAAAACGATTTTTGAATCGTAACGAAAAATAAGTGATGTCTGTTTTTCTTCGGTTTATATCAGGATTGAGTTCATCTTTGTTTGTGCTACTACGCAGATTGCCGTTTAGCCTTACTGGACAAACTCTACTCGCTTGTTGCCATCGATGGAACGACTTCGATGCTGCACTGGATGGTCGTCGACATTCCGGCGCAAGAACTCGCTTCGTCGGCAAATGGAATTACTGTGAGTTAGCCGCCAGTGGCTATCGCTGCCAGATGCAATTACTAGAACGAACATTACGATAGAACTCAAAAGAGATCAGGTCTATATATCGTTTAGACCAATTTAAGAGCCACTCAGCCCAATGTGGCTACCAGATGTAGCACTTAGCACTCAAGATTTTGAATACTGCGACGGGAGCTCAAATCTTCCAGAGATCTCAGTTTCTGTTAAGATAATATGAGACACGGTTACCAGACATTTCGTAGATACGAAGTCATTTCTTTGAAACAACTGGCTACATATGGCAGAAGAGCAGAGTTCATATCCAGGCTCTTAAATGATGTCAGGCCTCAAGCTTTCTGCCCTACTCCATTGATAATGTTTTACGCTTCATCGATGCGGTAGGCACCAAGTCCGTAGTGTAACATGACATTGAGAAACTATTCTTATTGATTTTGTTATGCATCGCAGTGGTTCCGTGGTGTAGCGGTTAGCACTCAGGACTCTGAATCCTGCGACGGGAGTTCGAATCTCCCCGGAACCTACACTTTTGTTCAAGATGATATAACTCACGGTTACCAGATAGTTCATAAATACGAGCTCATTTCTACAAAATATTTGGTTACTTTTGCAGAAGGTGCAGGATTCGCATCCAGGCTCTTAAATGTTATGAAGCCGCAAGGTGTCGTCTCTATTACATTGCCAGTATCATTGCCAGTACGGACGCGGAACAAGCTTTCTAGTACACAGGACGTGAAAACTATTCTTGCCAATTCCATATCGGCTCAATGTCGGTTCGGTGATGTAGCGGTCAGCATTCACGGCTCTGCATCCTTCGACGGGAGTCCGAATCTTTTTGAGATTCACTATGCCCAATTTGATGTGAGACAAGGCTGACCGAAGTTCGTAAGCGACAGTTCATTACCAAAACAAGACTCCTAACCATTGACTTTTCATCGTAATCGATAAGCTGGTCAAGATCGATTTCCAGAAAGTCTTTAGTGTTCTTCATTTGAACTCATTAAAATCAGAAGTTGCTCACAACATTTCCAGAGAAGCTTAAACACGCACTTTGTATTTTCTCCTCTCTGAATCTCTAAAGTTTCTAACTTTATATTTCAAAAGAGTTTCTAAGCTTATTAACCTGTATCATCTTTCATCCTATTGACTGTCGAGCGATTTGTTCGGAAACCAGTAAAGCTTCCAGTTTTCTTGTCATGAGAAAGAATAATCTAGTGGCCTCCTCGCTATAGGAAATTGTTGAGCATCATGTCCCCATCGCGTTAGTGGTCTTCTTGCTGTGCATTCGACATCTCGAGAAATCATGTCGGTAATGACTCTTCAACAACGGCTGCCATTTAAACGTATCACGTGTCTATGCCCACGTTTTCTCCGATAAGCGCGCGTGTAAAATAGCGTCCTTGATTCTCAATCGCTGGCGTGGGTCGCAACTTCTGACCCTTTCGTTCATTGGCGAGATCCGGAATGGCCCTAGCATCGACCTTTCGACTGAGAGTTTGATGACTTTAAGTGATCGTTTATCCATCTTACGTAACGACTAAACTCGTGCATATATTCAGGGAGAAAGAATCGTTGAGTCGAAAAGGTTGATGCAAAATCGGGTGCTCTTAGCTCGCTTCACTACATCTTCGATGCTTTGAACATTCCTCAAACCCTTTGCTCCCTCTAATTTCTGGAGCTAGATTGTTCATCATGTTGACTCTCCGACCTCGAGTGACGAACATCTGGACATATGCATAGATCGTTTTCCTTTGGGATTTAGTCGACGATCTATTATAACACATGTTCTGTTAAAGTTATTCAACGTTCGTTCCACCACTCTGATGCTCGGTGTTATGGGAACGATACCATCAGCAAATCGAAAAAGATATAATTGTCGGTCACTGTTTTTTCGATCGACCACGGTTCTCTGTCATAGGGATCTCCAAGCAGTTAGTCGTCATTGAAATTAGTACGTCTCCAGGTGGTGAATAGGTGAAATAAACGCACATCATAAGCAGCCATATCCATCTATGGGATGTTGATGAATTGAGACGACGGACTCCGTGTTTTGGCAGCGCTAATATGGTATATCTTATTTCTAAGAGTCGAACTGGCTAAAAGTCTGCAACCGGGCGGTTCGGAAATACATGGGAGACGGAGAGAAGTCTCCTCCAATAAATGAACTCCTTCCCATCCCTCCAAGAAAAATTTCCAAACTATCTTTGAGTGCTCAGCCTCGTGTTCAGAGCTCAGCAAGCTATCTGTTAGTATTAACAACCATTTACTATAAGTTTGAAGTTGATATTGAACAAAAATAATAGTGGGTTCTATAACTGCTTGATATGTAGAACTGAGGACGCATTGAAAAAAAAGTCACTGCTAGTTCAACAAAAGATAGTGTTTTGAACTTTTTTAGAAGGCTAGCTACATTCCGTTCGTGCCACTAACGCCGGCTACCTGCTCACCATTCGCCCTTTTCTTGTTCTCCCAACCGGCTTCCATAAACGTTATTCCTACGTTTTGTGACGACTTATGTGATCTCAGAGAAAAATTTCGGTTGGTCTTTTTTTTGAAATCAAATTTCTGTGAATTTCATTTTTGGTTAGCTCAGTCCAGCATTTCATACAGACTTCCGTCCTTGTGAAGTATGTTGCAAAAAAAAGCTGAGAAAGAGATTTTTTTTGTGTTGCAGTTTCAAAGCAATAGGCCGAGATGACATTCTGGGTCGGCGCTGACTCTCCGCATATTTATTGTGTTGAGCGTCTTTCGCTGCTGTAAAATGGAAACATGGAAAATTTTTCCACATCTTTATAATGTCAAATTCGACTGAACGTCTTCAGGATAGAGATGTTCAAGCAACGCTACATGTTGCGGTTGCGAGCATTGTCCTGGATTAGTGTATGTTACGATCTGCCTTATTCATATCATGTCTTGAAAGCAGCGACAAACTCGTCACTAAACAGTACTCTCAAAGGAAAAACGTGAGTTTGTGTCACGCATATCACATGCATTTGGAGGAGAATTTTTTAACTTGGATGTTTCTGGCATTAGAAAACAAAGGAAGAACCTACGTCATTGAATCTAATGTTATCAAGAGAAAGGTATCTAAACAGATATCCAGATCTTACACTGATTCTTTCAAGTTAACTTTGTCTTCAGTTTCCACTCATTTAGCAGTCGGTGCTTTCGATGGTGTCCTGGAACCAACTGAATTACTCTTACCGTAGAAACAGTGAATGTTCATGGATTGGAAAGCTACTGCGCGTGATTCTTTTTCCAGCCCTACTGTTCAAAACCATACTTGGTACTTTATGGTAATTGCACCCTGTCTCAGCTCCTTGGGAAATCCGCGTTTTTTGTTTTTTCCCAAAATTTTAGCAGTAATCGATAGTATAGATCATGAGAAGTTTGAAGGTGTACTGTAACTTCAGCTTGCTTATCACTGCGGTGTTAGAGTGAAAACAAACTTTTGATCCATACTCAGGCACTTTTACTGGGAAAGTTTCTCGTCTAAAATAAACATTTAATAGCATAAATCTCAACGATCTCGTTGATGTACTAGATTTTTGAAAAGGTCTTCTTAGTGCGTTGTAATAATCAAGAAAAGATTGGGTTCGCAAATTGGCACTGTAAAAAGCGGGGTGGCTTGGTGCCAATGATGCTCTGCACGAAACATCACTTTCTCTTAACTATTATAGCGCAATAAGAAGTTTTTTCAAAAAAATGAAGTACACCATCAAAATTATTAATATTTGCGATATCGAACAGTCACAAAAAGCTTAGGGAAAAAGCACTGCCCAGGCAGAATGTTTGAGTGCGGGACATAATACTATACTTACCGCTACAGTGCATAAAAAATGATTTCGAAAAAAAGGAACTTTTTGAAATCTTCGAAGGCTCAAGCTATCTAAAGCATTAACGATTCTCTAGAAAAGCCTGAAAATGCGTTCTCTCAAAGAATTCAAATAGGATGCGAATGACAAAAGTAGTCCAAATTTACGAAACCCAATGTCTTCTAACTGTCACAGCGCACTCAGGAGTCCTTTTCAAGAACCAAATACGTATATGATTTTTCTCGAGATTTTCGCTATCGAATGGATGTTGAGAGTTCAAACGAAAAGCTTTTTCCAGCAAAAATTGCGACCGTGAAATGAAATTTTTTTATCTTTGGTGTCATGGGGCAATAAAAAGTGGACTGAAGCAGGGTGGAGATAATGGAAAAGTACTCAGTACTTTGATAATATCCCTTTCACCAATGGCTATTGCTTTGACGTAGCTCTTTGTCGGCTCACAATTGTTGAAATTGTTCCTACACGTCGAGCTATTTTGCATATACACATTCATCCTTCACAGAATCTCCAAGCTGAAAAGGACTGTGATTATCTCATTCGAAAACCCCGCTAGGAGTAAACCAGTGCCAGGAATCACTCCTCATCTGACAGCGACCGTTGGTCTTAGCACGACTTCGATACATCAGTGAGAGATAGCTATAACCAGCTACCATGTTATTAATGTAGTAAAAGTTTTGTCCGACTTATCCGATGTGATTCATAAGACCGAGTCAAAAATATTTGATCTAAATCATTACTTTAAACCCAATAGAGCTTTTCAGGTCTGTCTCTAAAACGGCTGCTTCGGCTTCATCGTTTATCTGTGCCATGTTTCACGTTTCGAATCATCATAATTGTCCGCTGAGCACTTCTACCACAGTGACAGCGATTGTTCCATTTCTTCTAGCGATGAGTCTTCTGCTGATTGATATTTATTGAAGATGATCTCTAGCGTTTTGAACGCTCTGTCCTGTTTTTTGTTAAGGGACGCCCATCTTCTTTGCATCTCATCAACTCTGTCTCACATATTCATTAAATGTTCTGTATGTTTATTTGAGAGCTCAAAAACAGATTCGATAAAATTGTAAGTTATGTTTGATATGCAAAAAAGACTGATTATTTCTATTGATGCTGAGTGATGTGCAAAACCTTAACGTCAGGCCGGACTCGAGCACGCGCCCCTGGAAAAGGTGAAATGCGGGTTCGAGTTCCGCCTAACGTGAAAGCCTTACACACCACTCAGTATCATTGGATATATTTGTAACATCATACCATCGCTAAAATGCTTTAAATAAAAAGAATTGTTGTGGATAACAGACTAAATATTCTCAACAACAAGTTGGTCATGATATATCGTACCATATTACCAATAGAATTTGATAACGAAGTGTTTTAGTGAAGATATATAACAGAGTTTTAATTACAAGAGCAAAAAAATATACATTATGAATGAATGGAAATTCTGGATGGTGCAGGATTGCTCTGATGTTGAGTGCGCCCAGTTGAAGCATTCTAAAGTAACAAACCACAACAGCCTCACCGAGTGCATAATTGCCGCACTTTTGTTTTAAATCGATTATGACTATACACGATTCTTCATTTCATAGTCTAGTAAAGTTTTGAGAAATTAGTTCAGAGCTGTAGAGCAATTCAACTCAATGTAAAAGCTTAACCTATGCCAAATTAGCTTTAACTAACCTCTAGGATGCTACGAATGGAACCGAATGCATGACTCAAACACAGGGATTGCCCACTGTCATACGCTTTTACGCTTTACATGAATTTTTAATCTGAACGTTGTGCTTATTTCCAAAAATCAAGTGACTTGTTGTGTGGGTCTTTACTGAATATGTTTTGTCCTTAAGCTTATTAGTTGATTTATTAGGCAATATAAAAGAAAATAAAAAACCAAAGCCTGCATTGTGATAGCACAAAGTTTCCTTTACAATGACCATAGAAAAGGCCGAGATTTTTACTACGAACTGCAGAACAAATCGCAAAAGAAGCAACGGATTTACGCGCGAAAACGTGCCAAGTGTGAATCATAATATTATTTTTGTTGCTACAGTGCACCAAATAGGAATTTTTAAATGTAAAATATGGTATTGAGTTTTCGAGATTATAGTTATCGATTGATCATTAGACCTCTAATAAGCAAAGAACACGTTGTTCCTAATGGATTGAAAATGTGTACAGATAACGGAAAAGCAAAGAAATTTCTACCAACGGCTTCATGCAGAAACGACCTTTAGATTTTGTTCAAATTCCTTCTGATAATGGGGCCAATACTTTTTCAGATAAGTATTGAAATCAATAGAAGCTTTTCTGGTGAAGCTATGCATATTTGTATCACCTATATCACCTCATGTTCCGATGATCGTTGAGGGCCTTGAGCTAGCAACAACAAAACATCTACTGTTCTTTATCGCGTGCAATAGTAGCGCACTTGGCTCTCCTCGATGTGGAGATTTGTTCGTCGTCGTATCCTCCTCCCAGGCCCTTCATGATGACATCAGATCTTGGATCAGTAATCTTCATTTTCTGCGTTTAACGCCTCGAAGAATCTAATCGGTAACGGCTTGACAAATAACCGGTTAAACATACTACGTGTCTTGCTCATCTGATCTTCGATAGCTTGTTGATGTAAATCAGAGCTGCGGATATTTTCCCACACTTGCGAAATGAAGGTTAGCATCGACTTTCTGACTGTGCGTTCAACAATGACAAGTGATCTTTCATCGTGCTAACTTAGCAATCAGGTTTCTGAAGCATACGTTAAGTCAGGAATAACACATTCGAAAAGGTGGACACTTATCAAATGTACATCATTCTCTCCACTGCAGTCTCGATACTCTGAAACGCTCCTCAAACCTCTCACTTCCTCTTGCTCAAATCTAAAGCTGGATCATTCAACATATTGACTTCCTGACAGAGATAGTTGTTAAGGCATTCGGAGGTATTCATTCCGTTGAGTATGAATGAGGAACTTAGAACCAACCGCTTTTCTTAAAATCGTCTTCGTCAGTTTCGGTGGGAAACCCTTCGCAAGCGTTGTCGAAACCGTTCAGCAATGTTGTGCTAATTGATGCTCGGTATTATAAGAACGATATCATCAACAAAGAAGGTGGCGTAGATTGTAGGGTAACGAGATATACTCCCACGTTGTTTTATATCAATGTCTGCTTGAGATTCTGGAGGGTGACAATAAATAATTTTGTCCAAGAGGTATCGCCCTGGTGAACCACTCTATCTTGCTTCAATTGTGTTAAATCTTCATATAAGTCTCGGTAGTAGAGCAATAAACGACAAATTTTCAAACTAGAAGTAATTAAAATTGCTTCGCAACACTGCTCAAGGTTGTGACATTGGCCTGAACACATTTCGGCTATCTCCCAGACATTAAATCAATACCGCGCTCATAGAACTCGTCATCTTCGATTCAAAAAAAAACTGTCAATCCTCGACGCCCAGTTCGGTCAACTTCCTCTTTGTAAATTTGTCGACATGTCGCCGTGCGTTGTCCTGCAGGATGAGATTGCGACGACGTCGACGTGACAGGGTCCGATTGCAGCAGTCCACGAGTCCACAGTAGCACTTGGCGTTGACCGTCTCTCCGACTGGCAGCAAGTTCCAGTGAATCGGCCCGGTTCGGTCCTGAAAGATGTTGAACATAGCCATTAGAGAAAATTGATTTGGATGCGGAGTTGGAATTCCTAGTTGGGCTGGTAACAACCATTGATTCGGGAGACGTTGACTGTTGAAAAAAATTCACTTCCTCATCGAGCTCATGACCTCTGATGGTGGTGTTGGTGGTGGTGATGAGGCTCATGGCGCATATTCTGGAGTGTTGTTAAGCAATTTTGATTACTTCTGGTTCATAAACTTGGTTTTTATTGCATTAGTGCCAAGCTTATGAGGAGACCTAATAACATAGTTATAGAATGTGATATTGAGGTTGTGAGATTATATAGCTCACAAAGAATCTTTATGCATCAAGAAGGAACGCCCTATCTTTCCAGAATTCTAAGTGTTCTATTTCTGAGTAAATCAAAGGCCTTCTTCAAATCCATGGAAGTGAGGCACTCACTACGTTCGCGAGCAACGGAGCAGTCTCTTGCACTCTTAAGAAACTTCGACGATTCTTGTTATCGCGTGGATTCGGCCTACAGTACTACATCTTTTTTCAACCCTCATTGTTTGTATGGCTGCCTTTCATCCGCTGTTCTGTCTGCGTCGTTCAACGAAGATACAAGTGAAGAGTTTATAAACGACGGGCAAAATGGAATTGTGCTATTGTTTCAAAGGTCTTTCCTCTTGGACATAAACACCATCTCACCGGTTTTTGCTGAGCGAGAAGCCTTCCATCTTGGTAGGCAACGTGTGAAGAATTAAGCCACTGTGGAGATGGGCACCAAAGAGAGGTCCTTAAAGTGTTCATGACTTATACTGTATGGACTAGGTGTTGCTCGATTTTTCACCGACGAAATAGCATGTTGTATTCCGAATGACGGAATTGTCGAAATGGCAAATTCATCTCCTTTATTTCATGTGACGGTGGGATAACATAGCTCTTTCAAAAGATCCAAGTAGTAAACGTGAATGTTTTCTCCACCGTTTATTCGGAGGTTGTACTCAGTCCGTGGAGGAGCGGAGCGCCGTCACCTTGGTTTGTAAGTGACGAGCTTCGGTAGGCTTTGCGAATACTCTTCCCATTTTGGTCATTACTGGTGCTCTTCTCTAATTGAAATCTTTTTTAACGCTTTTTGCAGCGTTTTGTAAGCTCGGCCATGAGTTACGGTTACTGCAGCTATGCGATTTCACGTTGACGTATCAGTTTAAGTATTTTTGGGACAAGCGTCTTAATGACTTCCGGACAATCGGTTTATAACACTTCGAAAGTTTTGGACATGTTCTCAGTTACGACGACACTTTCCAAGATTTGATTAGCAATTTAAATAGATCAAACTTTGTGATAGTTTCTGGTTTTCGTTGTTTAATTTAACCGCTTTCTGACTCATCCGCGAGAGTCAAATTTTGCGAGAAATAGCAGTTGGTCTAACTCCTTGCAGAATTATAGGAATGCAGAAGAATCAGTTGTGCAACTCCTTCGATTTACTATGATGATGATGATGATGATGGGCTATTCCATTAATCCATCCCCATTGGGAGACCCACCGTTGCGAGGGCGCTTCTGGAATCATGAATTACCATGGACTGTTTTAGTCTTCACAGTGAAGTCAGGCAGCCTCTTAACATATTCATCGCATTCTATTCAGTGCGCTTCAATGCGACATCCTCATCTGATGACCTGAAGGAATGTATGGTCTTCTCTGAAAAACTTTTTTATGTTCATATAGAACACTTCGACTTCTAGTGGTGGCTTAATGTTGATGTGTGAACAAAAAAGATGATCGAAGCCACCACTGATAAGCGTCGTTTCAATTGTACGCTTCTTCCTTTGATTTCAGTGGCTTAAGCTTTGGCGGATTGGTCTTCCTCAGATCCTAGACAATACTGTACCAATCGTATTCAATCATTCGTTGAATATTTCATACACATAGTGACAATCAAATGAGAAAATTCAGGTCCATCTACTCACACTCAACTCACGTTCGACTATCTATATAGAGACCTTACCGATGTTTTGTTGAACATATTAACAAGTGAATCTTGCTCAATTAAGAAAAAAACGAATCTGAGATAAGGCCCCACATCACTTTTTATGTTCAGACTCTTCTCTCCTGTTCATTTCTGGACTTTTGAAATTCATCCAAGAGGCGTCAAGGGTTTTCCGCACCGATGTTTTTGATTTGTGCTCCAAAAATCCCATTACCACTTTAAAGTCATCGTACGCTATCTCTGTCCTAACAGAAGTCCTATGTGCATCTATAAAAGTATTTCTACGGCTTTTCAACTTTCTATCTGGTGCTCTTCTATGTGGATACAGTGGCTTATTAGCTTCGCCCTATTCAAATCTCACCACCAGTCTTACGAGAGATCAGCTACATTGCACCTAAACTCATGCGGTCTCCTCTACTCTTGCAGCATGTACACAGTCTCTCGTTTCAATTTTTTCAAGACCGACTATCTATTAACCTCGGCATGCTTCAACAATTCCAAAATTTCTTTTAAAGCCATGCACGAGGTGTTACATTATTTCTCCAATTAACAGCTGACGTTTCGGCAGGTCGCCTTCTTCAAAGCCTGGAAAGGTAAGTTGTCTACAATCCAGCCAGTCAAGCACCTCCGTTACTCCTTTAGAAAAAAATCATCAGACCTATATTTCAATCGCATCAAGCAGAAGATCAACTGTCAACATAATCACCGCCTTTTTATGTGTTCCACTGAATAATCAAAATGGGATCACCGGAAGGAGATCACACAGGCTCGTAGTGCACCGTACCTATCGAAACAACAGTCTTATATACTGGCTCAGGTCACGAGCGATACCATTTTCTTGCTTCATATAGACTTTCATACAAACAGTTTTTGATCAATAGCAACGTAATGTGTTAAGCTGAATTTTCTACGATTTCTATAGAGTCTCCCTACCACTTTTTTGAAACATCTTTTGATTGCGCCGTTTAGATCATTTAATATGTATGGCAATTTCAGAGCTATCTTCTCAATTGGAGTTAATGTACTACTGCTTTCGTTATGAGTCTAATTCTTCTTTTAGCCCTAATAATGGGGGTTGTTCTCTCGTAGTCATCTGAGATGGCTAATTCAGTGCCAAGCTTGGTAACTTCTTTCTTTCTTCTACTCCCATGCAAAAACCTGTTGCTGTTCCACATGTGTTTCAGACAGGTGCTTCTTTCGATGCAAGGGGTGAGCAAAGAGCAGTGCACTAGTATGTTTGTGTTACTTGGCTTACGATATCATTTCGTAATGTAACCTTTCAGTGATTTGTGATCAGACGTTCAAAGAAAGAAAGCCAAGTGCTCTTAGGTTGTGGGAGCCTAACATACCCCAACTGTTCATTGAGCTACTCATTACATACATCCTTCTGCTCAGTGTAGAGCAGATGATTAAAACATCGTCAATATATCGACAGTAAAGCAATTGCTCACGACTAACTGAGTTTCACCGTTGTCATGAATGTAATGGCAAGGCTTGGTGTTAGTCGTTGCCCTATTGTCAATCCCTCCCTAATCTGAGTATAACATCTTCTCGACTACCCAAAGATTAGACAGCTAAGACATTCCCTCATAAGAGTCGTGAGCTGTTGAGTGGGCAACCCATACAATTTATGTGTTTGAAGAATATTCTGAGGTTAGAAGGTGGACTAGGCTCTAACAAATGCGACGCAATGAGGCTCAGAAATCATGGCAGAGGCGCAGAGAACCCTTGAGGTTTTTGGATAGAAAAGGCCCACAAATGAGCAGAAGAGTGTTTAAACATTGGAAATGATATGGCACCTAATTTCAAGATTGTTGTTTAGTTCGAATAGAAATCATTTTTTCACTTTGTGTAACAACACGTTGGTAGAAATTCCCATAGAGGTAGGTGAAGGGTAGTTTCAACGCAATGGGTGTACAATCTGATCAGATTGCAACCGAATGTAGGAAGCCTTAAGCGGATGACTGGATACGCTTTGGTGTGGTAAGTCATCTAAACTCTGAGAAAGGTGAAGACGCAAAAACTAAGCTACCAAAATTGTGGAGAGAAGTATGAGCCTCGCGCAAGTTCTTCAGAAAAAAAGGAAAGTGTGCTAAATCTTTTCAACATTCATACTGACGCTCAGTGAAAGTTAAATTTTTGATTTGTCACAAAATATATCAATCATAAGCGTCCAGTTAGGGCTTGATTGAATGGCTTGCAATGATAACAGTCATGCTCATTTGGAAGAAAATGTCATCGTTGACATCTCACTGTGTTCCAAGAAACATCTTTTCGGTGTCACTGACAACGTGAAGTGAGGTGCGTCTTGTCTCAGCTAAGCAGATAATGTTGCGCATTGACTTTCTTCAATCTTTTCGTTAATTTTACATTAATCCCTAAGGGAAGGCTGTAGAAATCGATGCGCGCAGATCAAAATACGCGATTTTTGTTAATTGACTAAGGTTTTTTTCGCTACTTTGCGAAAAGTTTCAGGTTTCTCGTATTGCTTCGATAGAAAAAAAATTCTTTTGCTCATACTATTTTGGCTTGGATATATGCGTCTTGTAATGAGGAAAACGTTGATTTACTACGGAATTATGCTGAATTTGATAAAATTAACTGTATTGAACTGTACAGAGGATATCACAATAAAAAAAAGCTTTGACGTTAATCTATCATAGTTTCATACAAAACCTAGGAGTCATCGTAGTGATTGAAAATTTGAAAACATTGAGTACAACAACAATACAAGTACAACAAAAATGATAATGCATGCTGTGTTCAATTCTACGTCATCAATAACTCTCCCTATAAGTAAGTTTATAATAATTATTCGTTTATTTCTAGTTATTCAGAGCTGAGGTAAAAGGAGAAGGTTGAGTACTTATGAATAGTGGAAGAATTCTAGGAGTGAAGGGGCAAACGGGTATGAATAAAAGGCTTGGAACATTGGCATTGTGCAAACTATTGGTCAGAGATATGTGTCTCCAGAAAACTATTCTCGATGCTTCTCTCACTATCCGCACCCATATTCAGATAAGGTATTCTTTTCCTTTTTGAGGCTTCAGTAGATATTAGATAGCTTGAATAGCAAAAATCTGAAAGTTGTGTTTTATTTTCAAATGGTTTCTATATTATGCTGTAAAGGTGCAGTAAAATTTTCGGTACTTATGTGTTAGACGACGACAAATATTGAAGTCGATCTCATTCGCTGGTCAGAGTCTTTTGTTAGAATTGTTAGTAATCAATAGAAAGTTCAAACCTTTAGCTACAACGTTGCGTTGCCAGTTTTTCAGATCACCTTTGTATATCGTTCTAGCAGAATCCTATACTGCACGGAATCTTTGTGTACATTATGGTCGTGAGATCCCTTGTTCTTGCATATGCGCATTCTAATAGATTAAAATTTATTCCTTTTGAATATTTCGACTGGAAATCGACTAGGAAATAAAGACATCTCGTCGCTGGTTGTTGATGTTCACTTTCTTATCTTTATTTATGACTTCTGCACAATTTTGAAAGAGACACTATTGCTTTATTGAATTGGTTCACCTTGCCTAACTCTTTATGCTTCGAAAAGAATCCTAATCGGAAACTCCATGATTCAAGTGTAACGTTCTGAATAACTACCGAAGACTTCTAGATATTCACTAAAATTTTCAGCTACCATGTTTAGGTGACCTGACTGATCTCATCTACTGGAATTTTTTTATGAATGTAGTAAAACGCTAGTCGACTTGAATTACTGATGCACTGGTGGCTGGGTTACAGAGTTCCCATTTAGATTGTAAAGAGAGAACTTTTTCCAGACAAGTTGATGCCAATTGTTTGACTCTGGAGGGATGAAAGGCTTAGTGGATGGTCGAGGTCGAAACAGCACTATTTTCGTGATAATCCACTACGCAGCCTCTGACTGGGCAATCCACTCCTTCATTTTGTATTACTTCAATAATCCATCAATAAGCAAAACCGGGGTGATGTCAATAAACTCATATTCTTCTTCTCCGTGACATATCAGCTCTCTAAGCTTCATTTTCCTAGATTATTTGAAAAGATTGAAAATTCCGATATATTCTTTCTTCTTTGCTATTGGTGAGATTGGTGAATTGATAGCCACATCTGACTTTTGGCATGTGTCACGATATAGGTTTCTTATCAACCGAGCTTTGAAACGGATATTTCAAAGTTCCTCGTAACTTAAGGATTTTCACAGAAAGGTTGGCTTCACCTTTATAAGAACGTTGCTCTTTTCACAGAGATACCCAGTAGAAGCGATGACTCATTAGAACTGCGGATTATCAGTAAAAATAGATATGTTTTCTGAACGACTATCACCACATGGAGTACATGTGGCGCAGTGGTTAGAGCACACAAGGTCGATGGTTCGGTCTTGCGCTGTTGGCCCATCAACCCATCCATCCCTCTGGGTTCGGTAATTTGGTATCAGACTAGTCCCGCTCTTGTCTGAGAGGATAAGCAGCAATGATCTCGTTAGACCGCGAGTCATCGTAAAGGCCAGACATGCATTCAATCACCTCAAACAAAGCTTGAAAATTGAAGACGAATGCATACCGCATCCTTCAAGGATTGATCAACGCTGAGACCTTTATCCTTTACCTTATTATCACTCAGTAATAGCTATTATGCCTTTAACAAATACCCGTGTTGAATTAACCACTATTGCAGTATTGAAAAGTCGGTGTCGACTATGTAGAAGCTGCCCACACTAAACAATATTCTGTTGTTAGAGCACAAATACTGCGAGTCATTATACTTCCCTTTACTTGACCCGTTAATCAATCATCTAGATATACAATTTATAGTGTGGCGCAAGAGAAAAACGAGTAATGCTAGAAAACCCACACAGCGCCACCTGCAGTTCCTAGTGAATTGTGTGGTGCACTGCGGAAAATTATCTACGTATTGTAGGGATGACCTCACGCAAGCGCTAATTGTCATTCGATCTTGGACGGATTCTTGGAGTCTATATAGCCTTAAATAGATCCTGACAGCATATTTTAAGCCTTTCATGCGGTCTAATGTAGCACTATCTTAGGCTAGACGTAAGCTTTAGCTTTTTCATATCAAGCCTCATCTATAGCACACGCCTTTCGGTTCAATCGAGCCCCTACATAGAAGGGTGCCGCACAATTTACACTGCACGTAAAGTGATAAGATCACCTGACGCCGCAGTGGTTTTCTATGACTGCACGTCAAGTGATAAAATCACTTGACATTGCAGTGATTTACAGCCGATTGTTTATTGCTGTTGAAATAATATTACCTTTTTATTCGTCTGTTTTTCAAGACCTCGCTTCAGAGTTCAATAAATTCTGACGATGCCTTAACATACATTTGATACATCCTGGCGTCAAATAGAGTTGACGGCTGTTCGATGAAGTGCATTCAAAGGCAATAGTTGCGTCCTGTCACATTCTTTTCATATAGGTCATCATAAGGTGGAAATCCAGACATCTTTCAAGCATAACTCAGTTCCTGTATTACCTTATATACTTTCTTTTTTGATCTGTCGCGAGATTGCTAACCCACAAGTACTCGGCATGAGAAGCACGGCAGGCGATCGGCAAATGTTCCACTTGGAAGAATGAACTCCTTATGACTTTGCTTCAATGATAGCACTAGTGCTTCTGGGCGCACCCCTTTCCACAAGTCGGAGAATTGCCGTTGATCGTCATTTATCCCATTTGTCAGGTCACCCGTAGGTTGATTTGTCATCGCCGAGCCATCGTCATTGTGTTTCAGTTCACACCGCTGCTCGTCTACCCCTTCCAGTCGTCCATACGTTCATTCTATTATCGCACATCTATAAAAATTTCTTCTCCTCTAGAAATGTCTCGACTACGTAAATGTCATAAAAATATGTCCTTTGGTAAGAAAGAACTATAAACTATGCTGATTTTGTGAACCGTAGTCAGAGTTTTTATGATTCAGAAGAGATTGTGATACAGACATTTTGGATTTCATTGTGCAGTTGATTGAGTTGACTTTTACTACTTCACTTCCTGAGAGCAACTTTCATTTTCGTATCGTTTTTTAGATCTCATTTCATTCGTTGTTCTTGTAAAGATCATGCTGTCAACCCCATAAACCATATTGTATGGCCGTTTTCCATTAGCGCTGTTAGACTTTTTAACCTAGTTTTCCGACGAGATCCTGATGTTTTCATTATCTGTTAATATTTCCACTGGCAATTATTCTTTTTTGGTCCACGTCTACATGCCCATACGTCGCTTGTTGATCTCACGAGATTTACTCATTGTAATGTCTTGGAATCATTGATGGATACCGATTTCGGCGATGGAAAGTAAACATTATTGTTCTATCCCTACTACTCAAAAGGATGTCTTTATTGAGTAATTGCAGTAACAGAAATCGAATCAAATCGTTATTGATTCAAGTTGCAGTTGAACATGACTGTTCATGTCAACATTAGAAGTTGAGCTGCTTGGTTATCATAATCACGATTCCGAGCTATCACACCTAGTACACTAATCTTCTGCTCAGATTCTCCTGAGAAAGCCACCCTAGAGGAAATTCCAGGTCACTTGGATTGATGACTGACGTTTGTAATAAGCATTCAATAAAACACACTATGTGGATGAGTGTATCAGCCGAACTTATATTCTAAAAGGACCTGAACAGCCGTTTTACCATTGTTGTGCCTAGATTATGTCGTGATCACAGGTTTTGCATTTCAATAAAACTGTAGGAGAACAGTTGTTCACCGATTTTTGTATAAAGGAACTAAATGTAGTGGTCCTCTCAGATTTTTTCTTAGTTACCTTTAATTATCCATGGATATTGTTTGTCGGCGTCTTCTTTTTCACGTGTGATACTTGGATATGTGGACATAGTGAAAAGCAAATTCGCAGATCAAGAGGGCAAACATACGGCAGTCGTCTCTGTGAATCCATTGCGTCACATAATCTCGGTAAAGTATCGCGTGTTCTAGTGCCACCGTGGCAGGAAGTTCGCATAGTCAACGAGTGATATCTAATTTAACGCTGGGCTTTCCTGAATCTCCATGGGCGATCAAGCACTTGTACTGTTTTATGACCAATTCGCAGAAGCACGCAGGGTTGCAGAGTATATAACTCCATCTAAATAAAACTATGAAGTCCAACACTTTTCGTTTTATAAGACTTACATGATTATATCTTTGTGATTTTTCGTTTGACACGTTGCGGACCGCATTGTTATTTCGTCTGGCAGGCGATGCATCGCCGGTTGGCGGGTGTGCTCTAATGACAATGTATAAACGAATCTTAGTTTTTGTCGTCCCACAGTAGATTTTGTGCCAGTAAATGTTCGAATGATAACAGAAGAGACTTGAATAAGGCTATGAACAATAGGAATGATGAATTCTTCCTTCAAAACAATTTTTTGAGGGAAGAAAATCGTCGAATCCCTCAAATCAATGAGTGTGTCCTTGCTACCTTTTTTGAAAATCCACACATAGGTTTCTTCCAGAAGCCGTATATTGCAGAAAACGTGCTATCAACTCACAGCTCAGAGAGTCGTCAAAAAGGTGAAAAAAGAGTTGTAAATGCCTTGCTATTCCATCGATGTGGCTTTCGTATTGAGAAGTAGGGGTTTTGAGACAAGTGAGCGCTTCTCACTAGAATTACTTCTATAGAAGACCTTCCAATAGCATACTATTCTTTCGTAATGGTAAAATGGCTTAGAATCAAAATTTTACTTTATAAATACCATAGTCCGCGGTGAAGTTCAACCAAACAATGGTTAAGCGCTCCAGGCAAACGTAGTCTTTCTTCATCAGTAAACGTATATGAAGATCTCTCCATAAATCAAGCTTAGTATTAAGATCTGTATTTATCAAGCTGTCGATTGACTGCGAGGAGCGCCGTGGCCTAAATGGTTGTACTGTTCGTCGCGGCGCACGGGGCCATAGCCCACTCCCAACGCCTTCCGGCAGTAAACAACGAAAGCCTAGGGAAAGGCACAGTCAGACTATTCTCGATATTGCAAGGAGACGTGCTTAATCAGTATTTTAGGTGCTCAACAATAAGACAAAAGACGAAATGAATGCTATAAGCACTGGGATCCGAAAAAAAAACTTTGAACGAATGATTACAAAATCAAGGTATAAAATAATAAAGAATAACCGCGGTATAACAGCTAGAAATATGTCTTTGAAAGAATGTGATTATCTCGTTGAAACAAAGAGATCTTTGGACACATGGAGTTCTTCTTACACGAGTTATCCTTACAGATGTCTCTTCTATGATATTCCACCATTGAGTGATGATAATGTCCCTCACAGCCCCAATATACCATTAAATTCCCAATTTCCCGGCACATTGCGCGACTATCGGTGCATGAAATTTCATGCATATGGTCCTCAGCATGTTAAGTGAACAAGTATCAAGATGTCTTCTTGTGAAATTCCAAGTACTACTGCTCAGTTGTCGATGAAGTTGAATGCAGCGTTAAGCCCCGAATGTAAGTTTGATTGCACCCGTTTATCTTAATAATCTTAATGACTTCATTTTTGTTATTCATTACAAGTTTCTGAAGAGACAAGGAAAACGGCAGCACAACAGACTGTTTAGCACTAGTAAGATTTTTCTTGCTTGCTACATTAGGTTCTGAATGAACTTTGTGTGACCTTTCTTCGGCAATTCTGAAGTCGCACTCTACAAACGGACTTGAAATAGAATAAATCAGAATCAGCTTTCTTTTTTCTCGCTGGCAAAAAATTATGATGTGACTGCTG
Source organism: Parelaphostrongylus tenuis (assembly GCA_019055375.1). Taxonomy (NCBI): domain Eukaryota; kingdom Metazoa; phylum Nematoda; class Chromadorea; order Rhabditida; family Metastrongylidae; genus Parelaphostrongylus; species Parelaphostrongylus tenuis. The sequence goes on along the minus strand of JAHQIW010007033.1, from coordinate 5,787 downwards.
AATAGAGGAATAGTCAGCAGTAAGTTCTAATGTGAGTAGTCGTTATTTTGAATCAGTCACAAAAATTATGAAGGCCTCGTTTGTCTGCCTGTTGCTCTGCTAATTGTCTTCATCACTGAAAAACGTAAACTTCAGCTGCTGCGTTCGTGTGGAAGACGAATAGAAGTGACAGTATTGAATTTCCTTCCACTGAAGGGATAAACAACGATAGATGATTTGTATCGACCCACCGTTTGCAGTTTATCGGCGCCCTGCCACATGAATTGCAGCTGAAGACTTTCTTAAAATTTTCTTTAGTCGCTCTTGAAAATTCATTTGCTTCTTGAACAAAAAACATCATTTAGTTCACGTCAGGCGCTTTCGCAGATAGCATACTTCCATCTAGCACGTTTTCAGAAGCCAACTAATTTGCTATCTAGTGAAAAAGTAAAGAAAGACCTGCCTTTGATTATATGATTACTTGAAGGGCAAAACGTTGCGTGCGTGGCGTTGGTGAGAGACATAGAAATATGCCAGAATTTCACTTCACTAGTAACATCATATAGATGAGTGAATAGATATTCTACCTAAAAAGTGACTTGTGACTATCGTTCCACAAAGGAGTTTTCTATCTTCTCAGAAACGCTGATCTCAGAAATCAAGACTCTTAGGCGCTGGTGGGCATGGTTTTTTTGAAACGAGAAATTGAACCAAAGACTGTGTGTATATAGCTCTGCATTGAGGTACATACGCCTAATAAGTTACTCATGATCTAATCTTTCGCACTTCAACTTCGGTGAAGTGGGAAAACAAACCTATTCTTAACCAATATGTAGAGTGGTATGCAAAAACGTTTGCGTCAGCTGGAGTTCGAACCCAGATCTCACTCTTTCCGTGAGTGCGCGCTGAACCTTTGCACTACCGTAGCCCATTTTGCACACCACACTCAACCAGTCAAATAAAATGAATCCTGATTGATTATTGAAACCCAATATCTGTCAGCATAAGTGGATTCAATATCGATAGTGACTGCCCACGCCAGACTGTAGACGGTTGGCTTTTGGCAGGTAACGCATTGTAGCGTAGATAGAGCGGTGTAGAAAACGGGCGTCGGTAGTGCAACGGTTTAGCAGGCCCTCCCAGAAAGAAGGAGATCTGTGTTTAAATCCCAGCTGATGCAAACGTTTTTGCACACCACTCTACAATATGAAGCTTATTATAACATCATACCACTGCAACATGCGGTCAAAGAAAGTGAAGCCTGATTGATTGTGTACAATTCGTTGATTGATATGGACCTAAGGAGAATTCGCTGCAAAGACAATTCCATGTAGATGTGAAACACACTTCAATTCATTTCATTCAACGTTTAAATTATATCCAGTTTTCTAGACGTTTTCTGCCTTCTCTTTGGAATTTTCTTTTGAGAAACTATCCTTATTTAGGTCACAAAGTACCATGTTTCGTGGAAATTCTGCACATAGTTATGCCCACTCGACATATTAAACATGCAGTTCTTCTATATAAGAGACACCAACATCACGAAACAAGTTAACCTTTCTTTCTTGAACAACTTGCATTACAAAGGAAACTATATTCACATGGCCCTTCAGTCGACTGTTTTTCAAACCTCGCTGCAAAATTCAATATAGAAAATGTTTTGTAGTGGGGTTTGTGACTTGATGAAGAGGTCGGGGCTGCAAAACGCTGTAAGCCACTGACATATTAACTCGAAAATGCTTAAAACATTATTCCAAGCTATATTCACATGTATCACCCAATGTCGTGTTAACCACCGATTAACTTGAATTGGGTAACACTAAACTCAAGTCGTTCTTGACGCGTGCAGCTTAGTACAAGACTTCCTCATCTGCTTTCCATCACTAGTGAGTTTGGGTACACCATACTCATCACACTGTTTCTATGATACCATTTTCTGTGCAGTTTTGGCAAGGACATCGCAACTGTTCAACAGATATATAACTCACCATGCTCATAAGTCGCATTCGTCAAGGTCCCACTCCCAGTTGAGCCTCCGAACGGAAACATCGAACGCTTGAGTTACGCTGCTGCGGAAATGAACCCTCGCCACACATCGCAATTGAACACGTAGGAATCGAACACTGTGCTAAACCATCAGGGAACATATCTCTTCATAATAGAATATTTTATCGCCGTGCTAGTGAAATTTGATTGAAACACCAAATCAAATTTCCATTCTGATTGTAGTATGGGGGTGAAATTTAGAATATTGTGAGCTCTGATTTGCCAAAAGTCATTAAGAGTTCGGTACTTGAAAGGGATCAGCTATTTTCGTGGTGTCGTACAAGTAACGAAGGTCCTATGGTAATCACGCCTTTCTCGGTCAAAATAACGTGAGTTATGATTTATTTATTCACCCTGCGGTAACCTCCAATGCTACCAGAATCCATGAATCCTATTCGACTGAATGGAAGCCATACGAACGTGCCGGAAATACGGTTCAGTTGTCAGCTTCATCACCACATGAGAGCAATTGCCACCTCTTGATTTGTTGAAAGCTTTCGTCACTTCAAAGCAGACGTTTATTCAGATTCTTGTAAACTATCTCTCCTTCCCAGTGATTTGAAAGACTAGAACATTTCTGCCATTTATGACTCTTCGTAAACGTCCACGTAATCAAAAGATGTAGTAGTTTTGACCTCTTCAGAAAGCGTAAGTATTGATTATAATCATCTTGAATTTCAAAAGATTTGTGCCTTTGCTAAAGTAAATATCTTGGGATATTTGTAGCATCATTGACAATAGATACAAGTTCATTATTTGGTTCAGCCGAATACAATTTTATGTGTTCAAATGCGACAATATGATTAGCAGCTCAAATACTCGTCGTATCTTCGATGCAAAAATATGAAAATTCTCTGGCCAACTATTTTCCCTGCGTTCAACCGGTCCATCTGTATTCCAACATCCACAGCTAAAAGGCGGAAGCTGTAAGGCTGGCTATTTACCTTGAATCTCTTTTGTGGCGTCGACTTCCATCTAATTGTCTTATTAGCCAAGCCATTCACAGGCTCCCCACAGAGGGCTTCACTTCCTTCGACCAAATCAGCGCAATATGGCTAGCCATTCACGCGACTATCTTAACCATTTGATTTTTTTACTCACTATTTTTTATCTCTACGAGTATCAGTTGGCTTCCGCTAATACTCTGACATTTTTTTTCAGTTTGTTTCATTCTATACATTTTAGACACCTTTCATCTTTCCGATGATCTTTCATCCTCGTATAAAATCACCCATTTCAGAGCAAGTAAGGAAATGTGCCGATGAGGTAATCATTTCCGACAAACAAGTCAGTATTAGAAGAAAAAATCCACGTTTTTTCATGGCAGCAAAATCAGATTCGTGGCCAGTTAACCATTGAAAGCTACGTTGAAGTCTCACGCGACACGCGACGCTATCGCCCGGCGAGTGCAACAACTAATCGTCTAAACAACAAATGGTTAAGTAAAGTAACTAACATTTCTATTAATACCATAAAAAACTATAAGATTTTGTTCAGGAGCAGGACAAGCAACTATACGCGTGAAAAAATTGCTATGGTTGTATACTTTTATTGATGATCTAGATTTTACATGAATAACGGAGTGGGTCCTGATCGTTGTAGGTGATGTTCTCATCAGACTATTATTCTTTTCTGCGCGTGTTATCTGTCCATCATCAAGCCCAATCAAACGTCAAAATTGTTGGCGTTTATGGTCATCTAATTCCATCTGTCAAATAAACGGTGGTGATGACACGCTGATCCTTGGTTTTCTTTATGGTTACGGGAACGACTAAACGTTCCTATTTCGTGTCGCCAATTTTAATGGTGAGGCGATGAGTTCTCTCGATTCGATCGAATTAGGCTTTAAGTGATGCTCGCTGTCGTCATCTCTTTCGGCGGAAAATACATTAGTGAATATCGTAATGTTGATTTCATGCAGCTACAGTAGTAGGTTAGGAGACAGTGAACATTGTCGAGACAGCGTGAGCCGGTCGAGGTAAACACATTTTCGAAAATTTACGATTCTATTGAGCTCTCGAATGTTGGAAACTTCTAGATTTGTAGAAATGTAGGTATTCAAGGTCATCAATTGAGAATGGTACATAGTGAAACAATTTCCTGATACAAATGACATCATGTATCTATGGATGGAAATTCATTACAGCGACTTATGAGCCACGATATTTTATTTCTTCTGCGGTTCTCTCCTTTGTTCTCATCTCTTTCCAATGCATGCTCCACAGCTTCTCTAGCTGCAGCTTCAAAGCACTTCTGTGTTACCTCTTTAGCCACTCATGTAGTCGCTTTCCTCCGAGGTGTTACTGTCATATAACTTGTTTGGAGTTTTTTGATGCCACATGAGCTACTCAGTGTTTAGCAAAATTGCAGGCTTAGAAGATTCGGGTGATATCCTTAGCATATTCGAGCCTTTAATATGCTTCAGTTTTTCTTTTCGCTATTGGCTCCAGTATTGCTTTCTCTTTGTGGTTGAGACCACCAGCGCCATCGATGTTGACAGCACGACTGACCGCCACTGGTCGTGGTGGAGAGCGACTATGGCGCTGCTGTTTCGCCACGCTCACGGTCTATTCTCGCTTCGGTCAACTACATGAGCGATGTCTACAATATCGTTCCACAATGTCTGCAACCTGGTCAGAGTCCAACTACTTTCATCTGGCACTTCTCCTCCTGTCTCCCTATTAACTCATCAAATGCTTTTACTTCTATGAAATTAGGAATAGAACAACGGCTTTTTGAAATGATTTGTCCCAATGCTAAACGGCCTCAAAATTGCATTCTATCCGCCACCCCTGAAATTCACTGGAGAGTTACATTTAACCGCAAACAAATTCTACTTGAATTACACAGTAAATTTATGCTCTTTGTAAGCCTCTACGTCAAACTAAACCTAGCACGTCATAGACAAAGTAGCCCTGCAAAAGGGTGAGAGGAGATTTTCGACATGGAATAAGCGCTATTTCTACTCAAGTAGTAGTCGTCTTCATTCAAAATTCATAGTTCTGATCTGTCAGCCTGTTCTTAATGCAACTCTTTTTTGAGCTATAAATCAAAAACTGTTCTGACTGTTCTCTGCTACCAACGTTTTCTAGGTTACCACTAAAAACCAACTTATCTAAATAAAATTTAATCTGTAGCATACGAAATAGTTTTTAAGAAGGCTCAAAAGAAAAGTATCAGGGGAAACATATTGACCTCGATTCACTCGCCGTCTGACAGCTATTCTCAGTGCAGTACTTTGTACGGTGCTACCAGCAGCACAGTTGGATATTGTGGACTTGTGCATATCTTCTTGTGTAAGATAAGGAATGTTTTATCCAATCTCTGGAAGGCGCGGTCCGTTTCAGTACGGCTAGCGCGTAATTTTACTTCCTGTTGTAATATCTTTCAGGACCTCCATATGCTGTAATACCTGGGACTGTTACAAGCAAGGGAGAATGGCCTCAAATGTTATGGAGCCTCGCAAAGAAAAACAACTGAATTATGATTGTAAAATGTTGTCATCATGCTTCTAGGTGCCAGATATTGAGGAAGTGGACGTAGTTTTGAGAGGAATAAAGCGTAAAAAGAGAGATTCAAGTATTTAGGAGCTAAAGTTGCACAAAAGTACCTTAGTTTTTATTACCTTACAGTTTGTACACTTCACTTCATGTTCAAGATGGACTTTTGTTTTCCATAAGTGTAATTTCGGCTTCAAAACTGACTAGCACTCAAATAACTTGAAGCGAAGGTGGCTTTTATTTATTTTCGTAACTGTACTAT